>JAVQJX010159916.1:0-11009 GCA_036025115.1 Ambassis agassizii
TATGTTTTGAAGCAGCTTGAAAAACCCACCTCCTACCATCGGGCCTGACCCTTAGCCTCGGTTGCGTGCTTTGTTGGCTGCGAGGCCTGAGGGGTTGGAGCGCGGGTGGAGGAGGTCGGGGGGGGAGGGGGGGGGGGCGAGGTCTAATACAGCAGTGCCTGTGGAGTTATGTCCGTTGGAATCAGTCTGATGTAGGAGGCATCAGCCACACTGTGCAGCTACTGGTAGGTGAGTCACACGGATGAAGAGAGGCAAATTGCTCAACCACTGCCTACCTCCGGGGTCACCCTACAGGGGAATCTGCCCGGTAACTACGGGCCGTGTGACGGTCAAGGAGTGAGAGTGAGCCTCGCGGCGGTACTGATGCACTCCAGGGATTACAAAGATTCACTACAATGTCAAGATTCAGAGCTGTCCTCCTTCAAAACACAGCAAGGCCTGTTTCTGTTTGATTTGGATATTTAGCTTCTACCTCCTCCGGCTCGATCCCTTCTCTTTCACATCACAACTGTCAAATGATCGCGTTGCAAACGTCACGCACTCCACAACTTAAAATATTCATAGCGTTTGCAGTGTAATAAGTGCTGTTGTTTCTTCGCTTATACGGCGGCTGCCTTTTGTCGTTTTCTATGTCAGAAAGAGCCGCTAATGCTGTTCTCAAACAGACGGGCCCTTCAAGTGCTCTTTGCAGCCACTTGGCAGCTGACCTTTTAATTCCGTTTAGAGTGCGCGCTTTACTGATGATGTCGCTCGAATAAGAAATGGTTAGTCAGCGGCCCGCTGACTAAGAGATGAAGAGGAGCTGTCTCATCAGATGTGAGAAAAAAAAAAAAGAATTCAAATACAAATGAGCTTTTTTCCCCTGCTACTACAGTCTGAATGCAGAATACACACTGCCTGATCTGATTTACAGCGATGGATAGAGTGTGACTTTCAAGATTGTGAGTTTATGCCCAAGGGCTAGATTACACACAAATCTAAGTGCGTATATTTGTAAGGGAGGTGGGTGAATGTTAGGTCATCAAACATCAGCAATCATCTTCATCTCGAAATCAGCTGTATCACACGCACCCACGTCCTGAATCTAATTGTCAGCTTCAAACAGATTGGTCGCTCTGATTTCACATTCGAATGGCTGATCGCTCTTCTCCTTATGACACGAACGGGTTTTTTCTGATCTGATAAAACGTCGCCGCGTGTGATTAGGAGGTGACAAACACTCAACTTCAGGAAAAGTGTTGCTGTTTCACACACATGTGGATGGCAGCAGGGGGAGAATAAAGTGATTAGGATGATTATGATGTGACGCCTCACAGACACACTTTCACATCCTGACTTCTGTCTTCATGCTGTCTGTGTTCCGTCCCCTTTTCTTTTTCTTTTTTTTATATTTCTCCCCATTAGAAAGCCTTTTCCCCCCCTGCCAGGCACCCTTTCATATGCCTACAGCCTCTCCTCCCATGCGCTCAGCATGCCTGCCAATGTCCAGTAAACTTAATAATTGTCACAAAATTATAATCTAGCTCTGCTCATTTTTTCCCCCTACCAGCACAAAGTAAATAATGTGCCCAATGAATATCCAATGAATGGGAATTTAACCTTTTTAAAGATGTTATCGTTTACACAACAGCCTCCCTAAATCATATTCCAGCAGGTTGGTTTGAGAAGTGAGCCTGAACTCATTGACAGTGGTGGCAGCTTGACAGATAACATTGTGAGGGTGACTTTGAAAAAAAAAAAAAACAGGCATTGTGACCGACGCTCTTTCAGCTTATCGTTTTGCCATCAGGCGTCGCCTGACGCCGCATTAGCATGACTTTTGATTTTCTCATTTGGGAGAAGCTCTCTCATTTGCGAGCCTGCTGTTATCACACGCGACCCCAGGTCTGAGAAAAAGCTCCAGCCAGTAAACGGAGAAAGAGAGGAGAGACGGATGTGCCTGTCGTATTTCTATATGTATTTCTATCTCATCTTCATAGCTCAGTTGTGGCTAAAGCACTTGTGTTATTGGGTTTTTAGCGACACACGGCGCGCACTTGACACGCAAACTGGATACCATCAAGGAGATTTCTGTTCCTGTGAACACTGATTGGGATCAGATGCAGTGATATCGTGACAGCCTGTGAAATTGGGTCTGAAATTGCTCTTCAAAAATACTATCTTCGGATATGTAACACAGAGATGGAGCACGGAGATGGATGTATGCGCGGGTGAAAATGACATATTATGCTGTCTCCTGTATTTGACCTTTGCATGCAGCACATACGCACTTCGCCTTATATTGGGAATGGTATAGGTGCCCTTGAGTGACATTTTTTTTCAAACGGCGGGGCGGTATATCATATATAGTGACCATGTTTGATCAGATTTTAATGGATGCTTTGGACCCTGGTTGCCATGGTGATGACTTCCACCCAATTTAATGCATGAAAACCATCACCTTTCCTCTTTTTCTTGCTAGCTTACAAACTGTAGACACATTATTTGCTACCAGATGAAGACTAGAAAGCAAAAACAAGATGAATCCATGCTGTCCTATGAACACTGCAGGGCTCCACAGAACAGCCAGCCACTAACCTCTGACCCCTTTTAGCGCGGCGACAACCCAACACACTGGTCTTCACACTTGGAGACATATTTATAAGCATGATGAGGCCAGTATTGGCAGACCACAGTTCTGAACCCAAACATCTGCTGTAATGGTACCTCCAGGCAACAACAGAGAACTCCTCCCCCTCCTCCTCCCCCTCTTCCTCCATCTCCCACAGCCCACACGATAATTATCACTGCTGGCCACGGTCAAAGCCAGCAGTGTAGCATCCATGCTGCCATGTCCAAGTAACGCTTCAGTGGATTTTGGGTCCTGTGATTAAAATAAATGAGGTCTATGGGGGTGTATGTTATTTGAAAGCGAGCATGCCAATTATTAATTTGGTTATAATTTGCACTGATCTGTGTAAACTCTTGTACTGGTGGCAACACATTGTAGGACTTCTACACAAACACACGACAAAACCAATCTCTGTGGTTTCACTTAATGAGAAAAATCTTTTTTTTTTTTTTTTGCAGATATACAGACCAGAACTAAGAAAAAACTAGCGTAAAAAGAAGCTGCAGTTCCTCATGTGGCCACTTAAGGGTGGCTCCAAAAGCTAATTTTACAGTTTTTTTTTTCAGTGGGCCATTTTGCACACAGTTGTGATTCCTTTCTGGCTCTGCCTTCTCAGTTCCATGACACCCGAGATTATTCCATCCTGCAAAGAGGCTCTGCCACAGTGTTTGTCTAAGTAAAGTCCAATCTGTGTACTTTTCACAGAACTGCATCTGACACAGCGCTCTGTCAGAGTGGATCAGGCCCGGGCCCAACACACCAACACACACATCCAATTTCAGTCTGAGTCTTAATTCCAAGTGGGGCCCTTCTTCTCCTGTATAAACCTCTCTGTCATGGCTTCTTGTGAGTCACTGAGTCTTCTGACTTCACTGAGCCCCCCCCATTTATAGACGCTCCTTAACACTTCTACAAAAAAGAAGCGTGAAAGATTCCACAGTGGATTCACATGTGATGTTTGTTCATTCACATGCAGAGCAAAAACTCGCACAGATGACTAAAGCAAGCGAGATGACGAACAGATGCTGAGCCTTTTTGTCTACTTTTTTTTTCATATTCAAAGCAGAACCATCAGCCACAGTGTGGAGTCAGCACACGGGAGATTAAAGGAGGGGGGCAAAAAGTATAGAGATGAATTTAGAGCTGAGATGTTTCTGTTGGATTTTCAGCTGTAATTAGCAGGCAGGAAGATGAGATAAGACCTGTTATATTACTAAATATAAAGAGAAAAAAAAAAGGGGGGGGGGATGAAAAGCAGCCGACAAGATCATGAAGGCGTGTCTCCTGTGACGATGCTTAAGAAGGCTGTAGGAGTGTAATTCCTATTGATCCGAGTGTGATTTAACAGTTCACCGAGTGGGATGTTTGGCCGGAGAAGAGGGTGCCCCCCTGAGGGAGATAAACAGAGCTGCAGACACGGCTGCTGGAGTGTAATGAAACACCAGTGAAGGTTCTCTTGTCAGTGTTGTGCTCAGGTCAGATCACACAGGGCTGACGCTGGACTTGTATGGAGTCAGGAGGCAGGCCCGGGGAACTGACTCGGTCAAGGGGAAACATGCCTCCGAGAGCAATTAGTTGGGGCCAATTACTTTTCTTCTTCTGAAGGACGGCGTGTCAGAACTTGCCGCGCTCTACTGTGGAATCTTTTCCGACATCCGTGCCCGGCAACAACCCGTTCTCGACGCCTTTCATGTCTCCTGTATGTGGTGTTAGAAAACAGAGCGGCACAGCTGGACACGCTCAGCACAGATCTGTGTGTGATTGTTTGGTAGTGAAAATCAGCTCCTAAGCTGTCACACCCTGTCAGTTTTTTTTTTTTTTAATAATATTTGATAAACCCAGTTTTTTAGAAATTAAAATCAGCCTTTTAATTACTAAGCCAGAGTGCCATGTGCTCATTTAAATAATGAGAAGTGACAATGTGAGGCAGGATGGGCTGCTGTGATAATTCTTATTTTTAGTAAACAGGAGGTGGAGCTGGATTGGAGGGACGTGTTCCCAGCGAGACGCCTCAGCGGAGAGCCAGTTTGGCATGAGCAGAACGCCGCCGCGTCGGCCTCTGCTGGGCGCCGGCGAACGCTCGTGTCATTCCACTGCGGCCTCAATCCGATCAGGCAGAGAAGAGTCCGGAAGAGTGGAAGTCAGAACGCACAGAAGCACGCCAAGCAAATCCTCAGCGCCGCTCCCCTTCTGACAGCACCGAGAGGAGCCAATGCAATTTACTCAAAATCCACTCTCATGTGTGTGCAAGGTAAAATCAGCAGCTGACAAAGACAATAACATGATACAACATATGTTCATGCTTCACCTTCACAAGACTCGGAGTCGTTCGAATATTAGCGATTCAAATCCATTTTAAAAAATGGCGGAGAAGCTTGTTGATGATAGATGAAACTTGCTGTCATGAAAAAAAAGGTTTATTTTAGCCTAAAAGCATGAGCCTAGCAGTAGCGTTCGTGCTACATCCTCAACAAAAAATGTCTGTCAACATCAGAAACCAAACTAAAACTTGTGTAAGAATTTTTTTTCACATCATCACTTAGCCTCCATTTTTATACAGCCTACACTGCTTCTTTGCTTTGGCAGTATTCAGTTAAATGAATAAACTGCCACTGGTTATACATAAAGATAATTCTGCATGCTGTATGATCTGTGTTAATTGATTTCCGCCTCCTCACATTGCTTTCGTTTCTGTGTTGCACTTTGAGATGGAGATCTCTTCGCCTCATGCGTTTTTATGTACGTCGTATCTGGCGCGGCAGATACGCTGTTATCTCCATCCCTTTGGGGTTTTTTTTTTTTGTGTTCTATACCAAGTACAGCTGAGTGGAAGAACCTTCTCTGTTACAATGTACAAAAATAAACCGATAAGCAGCTATAGTAACGACACTAAAGCCATGCTAGAGGATTATGAAAACGGTGAATCATAACAACAATCATGGGAATGAAAAGTGCCATTATGCTGCAGAAAAATAGAGTTGTTTAAAGGTTAGCAGCGGCAGAGCTGGTTGCTAAGTGACATCAGAAGAATAGTGAGTCTATATTTACAGCTACATTTCAATCCCATCCATGCACAAAAGACACATTCAGGTTTCACAAATTCATCCCTCTCTGAAATGTTTCGCAACAATACGGCCTCCTCATCAGCTCTGTGATCTCAATGTGATTGGCCCTGCTCCACCAGGGGGAACCACACACTGTAAGCTCTCTAGCTATAAGCCACAGTGACCTTGGAGTGAGGTGCAGCGCCCTGGGAGCCTACAGAATGAACAATATGAAGGCAGGGAGGGGAGCCGTGCATCCAAACAGTCCATTACCATCCATAATATGGAGCTCTGCTGCTTGTGCCCAGCCAGAACCCTTACAGCTCTTACTATCTTCTTTCATTTCATCCCGCCGGGGAAGAAGAGAGGCAGAGGTGGGGAGGGATGGGATGGGATCTCTCCTAGAGCCTGTGCAGTCTGGCCAAAGAGGAAGAGACCAGAGTACATGAATAAAAGGACTGGTTCGCTCCAGGCAGAGCTGAAATTGGTCTATTACGCCGCTCCATTTGAGATCAGTGTGGGAGGGAGTGGCAGGGCCAAGCACTGAGGGTTTTCCTTTTTTTTCTTCTCTTTCTGCCCTTTGTATTCTGAGGCCAGTATATGTTTCAGGACAATACACTGAGATATGTCCCTGTTTCACATCCTTTTTTTACAATGCACTCATAAAAGACCCATGTAGGACAATATCACTAATCACCTCTACTGCAATTCAGTTCAATGACTTAAGTGGAAGCAGGAATGGAGTGGGTATTATTAGCTTAAATTGAATATATGAAATTGCTGCTGGTGTTACATCCAGCTCTGACTAACCATGATTATAGAGATGGATCACCTCCTATACTGAGCTAAAATGTATTTTATTATTACACTCTAAGCAGTGCAGCTGGAGTATAAGAGCGTTTTCTTTCTAATGACACATAAGAATCGAATCTTAAACAGCAAATAAAGTGCACACGTACAGGTATTATATGTGAACAAAAGAGTTTCATCTGATGAGGAGTAAGCAAGTCCTGGCACAAGCTATCTGCGCTAATGCTAAGGACCATACAATCAGGCAGCATTGTCACTGGAGTGGGACCCTCTCCTGCATGATCATTAGGCAAAACGGAGATGCAGAGTCGGAGAGCGGGAGACTGTTATCTGCCATGATTTCCACAGATTTAGAAAAAGAGGATGCCATATTATCGTTCCCGCTGTGTAATCATCTTTGAAAATGAAGAGTTGTCCTCCAAGGATCTCACTGCATACAAATACATTCTCATACTAGGCTGACAATGCACACGCGTATATGTTTTTGCTGCGAAGACAAAGCTTGATTTACTGCAAAGTGGCATCTATCACTGTCAATATCATGTAACTGTAAAGGACTACAATTGGCAATACAATGCTTCATAATATGATGTTTTGCCTTCAAAAACATTTTTTTTTTGTTATTCCTCAGTTTGAAAGCTGGTCACCTTAGAAAAGAGTAGTGCCTGATCGAGGTCAACCTCCAAACTCGGAGAAGTCATCTGCTAAAATTATAGGGGCCATTCTCTATAATGACTGCTCGGAGGTAAACAGAATTAATCAAGATTACTGGACAGGATGGCTGGAAGGTGGAGAGAGAGAGAGAAAAAGAAAAAGGCCGAGACTCAGCACTAGTCGTCAGCTTAGAGCGCCGCTCAGATAAAACAGGTGATTTATAGGGGCCATTAATAGTGAGGGGCAGCCCACACATCTCATTACACAAGTTAGATTGTTTATAGTTGGTAAAGAAGCTGTGCCTTCGCTGTTATGAATGAGAATATTCAATCATGAGTTGATATATAACTGGGAAACAAAAATAAGGAAATGAAAGGCAGCATGTTATGACTTGGCTTAAAAATACACATCCTCATGTCTGATCATGTTTATTGTCTTCAACCATCTGCAGCTGACAACCCTTGACTGAACAAGCTGTTAGTTATCCCATGAGGAGGTGTGGAGAAATATAAAAAAAAACCTGACAAAGTAAAACTAAACGTATGACCTTGTGCGCTGAAAAAAAGGGAGGAGCACCCCGCTTGACACCAGCTGGAACGTATTCCTGTGACATTTAAAGGAATTGGGAGATGTTAGGAAAAATGACAACCACTTTGTCTCTGTTCAAGAGCTTCACCGAGACACAGTTCCTGTGGAGCTCTCACACCAGCACAACGCAAAAGACACCAAAATAACCGTTCATGCTAAATAACCTTCTTTAAAGGTACGCTGCAGAATGTTTGTCTCCCCCTTCTGGCAACAAGAGTAACTACACAAACATTTTTTTTTCACCGAGGGAGAAAAGAAAGAAAAGTTCATGGCTCCACTATGTCACCTTTACCTCTGAGTGACTTAGCGTTGTGCTAACTTGTTTTAAGTCCGCCTCTATAATAGGAAATCCTCGACCTCAGAGATAACCGTCAGCTAAGTTAGCTCAAATGTCCTTAACGTCTGTCTAATTGGACTCCTCTCAGCATCCTCCAGGCTCCCTCCAGATGTCTACTTCTTCCTCCATAAATCTCCTTCTAAATTGGGCTGATTTTTCATGTGAATGAGGGTGTTTATGCATGAGTGTGTCCGCGACCTATTCTGACCTTCAGCTGTGGGCCAACAGTCCAGACTGATCAGGCGCAGAGAAAAACCAACTGGCAGCCCTGTTTCGTCCGCTGTCAGGTGTTGACAAGCTGCATAAACATCCCGAGTGAGGAGCGCGGCCTCACCTGAGGGGGCGAAAGCCACAAAGGATGATCTGACGAGTCACTCAGATGAGGACGAGTTCGCTCCGGCTAAAGTCTGGGAATATGAAAAGCTCCGTTAAGGACGTTTGCATCCAGAAGGTTTCCTGTCCTTTTCATGACTTTCTATCATTTTTCAGAGCAGCAATGTGAACTGCAAATCATTTGAATCCACTGTAAAGAGAATTCGGAATGATTGACACAGATATGATTGTTCTATTAGCCTATCAGTCATGCTATTAAGGCCTGCCGTTATGAATCAGGCTTGATGGTTTGTGATTGGACACTAATGCATGTTGGGCTCATTAGTCTTTACTGTTCTCAGTAAATCTGTCCAGATCCAAATCAATGAAGTCTACACTTTTTAAAAGGACTTTAACTGCCGTGACCTTTGGAGGAGGTGAGGTCAATGCAATGCCAACTGAAACTGATTGGTAACAGAACACGGAGGCTTCAGCTGCTATCAAACACTTTCGGATCCTCGCGCCACTTCACAGCATCAAACATTCGCGCTGACGCACAGCTGTGGGCATGAATTATTTAGCAAGGCAAGTTTTAGTGATCTGTAGATAATGTAGAGGGCTTCAGGGCTTCATGTATATAGGCGAGGAAAATGTCTTATCCTAACCTGTAATTATGCATACGGACGCTAATTTCCCACAAGGGAGAAGACTGTGTACCTGGCCTATCTCTCCTGCCCCCTTAGTGCTATGACAATACAGAGGGATTGGGGTGGGAGGGGTCACACACACACACACACACACACACACACACACACACACACACACACACACACACACCTTCATATGCACACACACACTCTGTAAACCAGAGAGGGACTGATGTCCTCCAGGCATATCTCTGTCAGTACACAGGGAAAAAAAAAAAAAACTTCATTATGGTGAAACAAATGTGTCCTCAGCCTCAGTAAAAGGTGCTCTTTTTACAAACAGTATTGAATTATACAGAAACGGACACTGCAGCTGCTTAGTCCAGCAGTGCTTCTGGATGAGGCTCTTGATGTGTGTTGAAAGCCCAAACAAAACTGTGAAATGTGCTTTTGATGGTTTTCCCTGAGAAACAGTGCGCGGCTCTGTATTTTCTCTCCCTACCTTTTCTTTTTTTTCCCCCTGACATGATCCTATTTTGAATGGTCCTCTGCGGTAATAAGGTCATTTGTCTTGTGCAAAGGAGAGAGGATCTATAGTTGTCATACCCTGAGCTAGAGATAAATGTGAACGGCTAAGACTGCGCCAGAGAGAAAGAATTTATGCAGTCAGCCCTGAAAAAAAAAACAAAAAAAACATCTGAGTGAAAAAGGAGGCAATTAGAACGGTGGAGGATGTCTTCCATTCACTTATTAATCACCTGGATAACAATATACATCGAGACGTGGCTACCAAATGTAAACTCTGGTCTGACCCTCACATAAAAGTTGCAGTTCACATGGCAGCCTCTAGGGGCTGGCTCCAAAAGTGAGTCAATCCGCCTCAGCTCCACTCACAAAAGTGACTTTATATTTAGCTTCTACTTGTTTCTAACAGAAACACAGCCGTCATCACACCACCACCTGTGTGATTCTGAAGCCTCGCTGCTTCTTCCTCTAAAATCAAACTGCACACATTAAAAAACAAAAACGGATTGTTTATCCTCCTGTTTAGTAAAATGGCTTGCAGCTCCGGTGGCACACAGTAAGGTTCCTGTTGTCTGTAGTTATGAATGGATGCAAGCGAGCTCTGACCCTACCGGCTGTCTCTGCAGCCATGAAGCATCTCTGTTTCACCAGCACAACGCCGGCGCGGCTTTATGTTCTAATTTGCTAGGATTGGGCTAGGAATGAATGTTTTCACAGCTATGGCGGGGAATCCGATTATCATACAGGGATCACGGTCGTCATGGAAACCAAGGATGGTGCATGGTGTTAAGCCGTCCCTTACACATCCTAGAACATTGGGAATTAGTGTGAAAATTCAGCTCCCCTTAAAATAAAGATGTGACAAATTTCTTCTTTCATGTCGAGTGCTGCATGTGTGGCAGGAATACAAACGACAGACATCGATGCCATCTACAGATTCTTTAAGAGGAGTTCATCTCAGACGGCGCCGATACAGTTTAAAGTCTCCTCTCCTTGTAACAGCTTGCCGCACGGATCGTTTCTTTGTGTCGCACTATGTCTATTAATGTCTCTTTGGAGCATTTGGGAAAATGACAGGCTGTAACAGCTGTTGCGGTCTGGACATACTGCAGGACAGATTTCCAAACAGATTCATGTTAGGTTACCTTTTAAATAATAAGAGGAGCTTGATAGTAATTTAAGCCGCATGTTTTCTAATACAGAAAAACAGGCGAAAAAATCTGCTTCCAATTGAGCTGATTTTTGGAGAATTTAGAGAAAATACAGACACCTGCAAACGCTGTGTTATTAAGGTAACCAACATGTGTGTCTCTTTAATTTCCCTTCTGTTGTGAAAATTGGGGCACAAATTGATGTTAAATCCCCCTGAAATACACCAGTTTAGAAGATCAAATATTTTCAGAGTCAGAGTCATAACGCTGTCTGGACAACTTGTTTTGATTTATACTACAATTTACATCCAAATGATTGCAGATTCCTGT
>JAVQJX010159929.1:0-13450 GCA_036025115.1 Ambassis agassizii
GCATGAGGTGTGCAGAGTGAAGGATCACGTTTGGTGGAGCATGCTGGAACATCAGGTGTGCAGCATTGGGACACAGTGGGCACCGTGTCTTTCTCAGTGTGAGGTCCATCGTGAGGGACGCGGGGGTGGGCTACCTGCAAGGCATGCCAATAATAATAATCTCCCTTGCTGAGTGTTTACTTATCTATTTATTTGTGTATTTTTTTCTTCTTCATAAATTTGAGTAGTGTGTGTGAGTATATGTACGCGCATATGTTGCCAACTTCACACACCAGAAGCTGAGAGGAACACTGAGAAAGACAAAGAATAAGGGCAGCCTTCTTTTTTTCACACTTCAGGGAATTCAAAAACACAAACAAACAAAAAAAAAAAAACACATTCAGGTGTTCACACATTCTGTAGATCTGCACCGAGCTGCGGCGACTCATGCATTCATTCATGCCTTTGCCAAACATACTATACTTTATGTGCAAACACTGTCTCTCACTACCCCCTCCTCATATCTCACAGTTAAGGCGCAGACACAAATCCATGCATAATAACTCTCCTTCTCGACACATCTGAAAACTTTCAGGTTTTTTTGTGCATGCAAGAAATGCAGCACTGATTACACAAGAAAGCACAAACAGGGAACCAGATGTCACCCAGCTTCTGGCCAACATACATAAATTTGACTTCATTTCAGACAAGGTTTGCCAAAATAGGTAAGAGATATCCTTTGTGTGTGTGTGTGTGTGTGTGTGTGTGTGCGTGTGTGTGAATATAAGCAGTGACACTCTTCCTGACCTTTAAGGTAGGAATTGCAAATTGCATACATTTTTTCCAGCTGTGTTTGTGTATGAGCTGACTCATGCATGTTCTCTGTTTATGGCGTCCAGCCTGCCAGCAGCTTAACCTTTGACATTTCCCATTGTGTTTTTTTTTGACCACCCACAACAAATTTTAAGAAGAAGAAGAAGAAAATATCCTCAAACTTGTGTTTTGCAGCCCCCACCCCCCACAGCCTGGGTTTATACCCACACGTGCCTATTTACAGAACAGCTTGCCGCGCCACATCTCCAGCAGGCACGCCTGCCGACTGGCATTCCTTCTGGGAAAGGATTTTTGTCAGGAAACTCCTCACACTGCCAGCAACGTCGAGCTGCTACCACTAATTGATAGCAATTAGGTCGCATTATTTAGGAATTTGACATCATGTTTGTCTTTACTCGGGCTGGTTTGATGACTCAGAGACATGGCTAAATGCTGTAAAACTGTCAAAACACAGGCAAACAAATGCCTGTGTAGCTGCAGGCGTTATGTGAAAAGCTAATGATAATCAGTGTGAGCCTCAGTGTGTTGTCTGTGTTGTGTAAGGGTACAGCATCTTATACACAGCTGTATATATTCTCCAAAACAAATTGATTAGCATTAGCTAACTAGCTGTAAATTTCACTCTCCATGCGTCTACTCAGTTTCTCAAAATTACAAGCAGTTCTCGTTAGCTTGCTAACACATTAGCATGCGGTTACTTATGTGCTATGTATATCGCATGCTTACTTGGGCAAACACAGCAACACATAACCTGTTTGTGACTTAGCGCACGGTAAAATAACTTAGCTAACTTAGCATAAACCTGTCTAATACCTGATGACTAGTTACCTTGCTAAGGCAGATTACAAATTTGTCTTTTTTTCTCTGGTATTTTACTCCAGATGGCTGATGATGCAATTAGTCAATCCTGAATGCAATTAATAAGTCAGTCGCTCCTTCTTTAGTGCTAGCAAGCTAATCAATGCTAATGTCATCACAGACACTTGATTTGAATACACAAAGGTGCACCTGTAGGCTTAATCAGCATTGTGTGAACTAATAAGATGTTTATTTATATGTAGAAGTTTGTGCTTTAAGTATATGTGTACGTCTGTGTGTGTGGTGTATGTGCATTGAAACAAACATATACTGTGTGTGCATTCCCAAATCTGAGGGTAGATGCATCATGCTCTCAGCGGTGCACCAAGCCCACCAGAACTTATTTTTACTACCCTCCTTCCTCTCGCCCCTCCGCTCCTCGCCATATAAAAATAGATGAAAGCGTGTAACAATGCAGGAAGGGGGATTATCCTCCCGCTCTTCCCCTCACTCGCCTTCTCTCTTTGAGGACACAGTTAACGTGTCTCATATGGTGGAAGGGTGAAGAAATGAAAAGCTAACACAAGCTTTATAAAAGGAGGACTTTCTCTCTCTCACTGACACACCCTGTCGTAGTTGTTATGCGTCGAGGTCGGCGCATGCTGTGACCTT
Organism: Ambassis agassizii; assembly: GCA_036025115.1. NCBI lineage: Eukaryota > Metazoa > Chordata > Actinopteri > Ambassidae > Ambassis > Ambassis agassizii. The sequence goes on from JAVQJX010159929.1 coordinate 2,284, forward strand.
TGACACCAGCGGCGCTGCGGGGGTTTCATAACACACATGCAGAAAACACACTGCATTCAGCTGTATGCCTGCTTTCACCTGGAGGGACAATATCCTCCTGAGTTCCTCTATCTGAGGAATTTCATTATTTCCCTCTCTTCTTATTTCCTTTCAGGCGGAATTTTTCAAGGGATTCAGCTTGTGGACTCAATTACTCAGGGTCACATGTGCATCACTGAAAAAAATGCTCATTATTTTTTTCTTAACCTGAAAAATCCTTTTTAGTCAAAGAGTTGTAACCGAATTTTTTTTAAACAAAGGTTGGTCCATTTAGTCCAGGGTTTCCCTAGCGACTGCATCAACATTAGCACCATACATGTTTTATGAGGGCCGAGAGCTCACCCTACTTAAGACAAAGAGGCAGTGGTGCGGTTTGTAGTTGCGTTAAGGGAGAAGGAAGGTGTATGTGCGTTAATATATTTTTTCCTGCCTTGCTCCTCTTGTGCGTGAAGCTGCTTTCTTATGCATTGTTGACCCATTTAAGGGGTTTTGTGCTGTCTTTCTTAGCACACACTTTTTATTCCACCACATATAGCACCTGCCGACTTTTCTTCTTCTCCTCTTGGATTATTTTGAAAAGTCAAAGCAAGAAAAAAAAAAACATCAGCTGACAGCTTTGGAATAAGAGTTTTCCAGTCGTGTTTGCGTGCACCTGGAAGCATCCAAACACATACCACACCCCCACCCTTCTTCCAGGTGTGGATTTTTTTCCCACCTCGAGGTCACTAAACAAAGACAGAACAAAAATGAAATGCTTTGTGCACCTTTCACTGTGGCAGCTGTCTTTTCAAGCCCATAAAGGCTGCAATCACCTAACAATGCTCACATATGCAATATGAATAACTATGGCGCAACTTCCTGTCAGGGATGCCGTCAAAATAAGCCTCCATTTAAACCACAATAGAAACACATCAGCAGACACAATCAGAGCTGAGTAACGCAACACTGCAACCAAACAATGGTAGTAAATGTGGTGAGGGAGGGGAGACAGCAAGGTGAGCTGCTTTTCTTTGCATGAAGGAAGAGGAGGATGATGAGGATGGGGGGGGGGGGGTGTTACAAAAAGATTAACCCTTTGAACAAATGCACTGAAGGCACACCTGTTTCTGCACCACTTGTGGCAAAGTGTGTGATTCTTTGTCTGCTTCCTGGTCTTTTGTTTGCAGTCCTGCCCACAGACTAATGGCTACCTTGAAGGCTAAAACAATAGCATTTATCTTGTCTGTGGTTCAAGCTAGCCCTCGGGCTATCACTTAAACACAGGGAGCAGTCGCTAAAAGTGCTTCCGGGGACAATACAGGATTGGATTTAAGTGGAGATAGACTAAACTATTGAGCAACAGTCAACACAGAAACGGCAACAGCTTTGAATTCCTGAGACTGACATGATGACAAAAGATCCCCCCACCTCCTTCCCCTGATGAACTGACAAAACAGAGCGTCCTAATCCTGATGATGTGCCTGCAAATCCACTCACATCTGCACACACAAATAAATACATATGTGCAGGACCAGATACAAACACATGTAGAGTAAAAAAGAAACAAATCTCCTTAAGTGAATGCCCCCAAATCAGCTTTTGGCTGCCTCTGTAAACACTGTATCCACCCAGAACCCACTGTGAGGGGGGTTTGCGCTGGAAGGATGCTGAAGGAGAGAGGCTCACCTCAGGCAAAAAGAAACTCAGAGACTCTGGTGCAGCAGGTGTGCAAAAAAGGACGAGAAAAATCTTTTTGAATTAGCACTGGAGCTCTTTAAGATGTGCTTCACAGGCTACTGTATTCCTCCCTGCTGTAGGATGCAGAGTAGCGCTGTTTAGCCTGCCACCCACGCACAATGTAAGGCTTGGATTTGAAAATCTTCAGGAAGTGACAGATTGGGTTCACACACTGCGCAGGGAAACAAGTTACAGTAATTATCCAGTTAGAGCTGTTCTGATGAACTCTAAACTACTCTTTGGGTAGACTGCCACACATACAACCAGTTTGATTACCCTGGTTTGCCATTCTTTAGCTGGGGAGAATATAGCCTGTATGCATCTCTCCTGCTCCACAAGGAAGCTGAACACATGATGATATACACTACTGTTTGTGTAATGATGGACAATGTTAGAACAAGAATACTTAGTTAGATTCAGGTATCAAAGCCATATGGATATAGGTGATAAAAATACTACAAGCATTTGCACAATTTCCGTGGCTGCCTTGGTTGCCGACACATTCAGTAGCTACATAACTGTTGGAAATGTCATTCACCTTTAATGATGTGGTCTGAATAAACGTCAGATGGAGTTTAGAGCTGTCTAAGCTAGCAGCTTATATCTACAGCATTGTGAACTAATAATACACCTTCTTCATGCTGAGCGTTGTTAGAACCCAGACGTGGCAAATAATTTTAATAAAAGTCAAAGCTTTCAGTACAATTTGAGTCTAATGGTTGGATTTTCACTGATGGAGAGAAAGACTGGGGAGAGAGAGAGGAAGAGAGATGAATGATGGTTCCATCACCACACATATTGTGAATCTGAAGTCACACCAGGGCAGCATAAATCATCTTAATCCCTAAGCGATTGCAAACGGAGCAAGGACACACACACACGCACGCACACATATGTATGCACACATATAACATCACATACCTCACCTTACCCAACTCCCCAACTCACCCCTAAAATCACTCTGAGTAATCTTTATTTGAAAAAAAAAAAGATGCTGCTCATCTTTAATAGCTTGGTGAGGTTTAATCTTAATCAAAAGCAACCGCAGATTATAAACAGCAGATGGTTCCAGGGTGAAAATTATATTTTCAGGACATCTCTTGATTGTTTGCGCTTTTCTCCCTCGCTCCTTGGTGTTATTATTATTATTATTACTACCCCAGCTTTTGCTGATTTCATTTCGGTCTTATACGCATTATCTGGGCTTAAGACTGGCTGACCAATTCCCCAAAAAAGGCTCCTGTCAGGACCTTTCATTAGCGCCAAAGTCTTAATCCACCTCAGTGCATACATGCGGTAATCCTCCGCTCCTCTTGAAAAGACCATAGCTGTCAACACTCATGTTCTTTGGATGAACTCCGTGCGGGGACAAAGCAATTTGTTTCTAAAGCATCGTCAAAGGGGGAAGAGGAGGAGGAGTTTTAGGGGGCTCGAAGGGGGCTTTGAAGAGGCCAAAGTGAAAATATAAACAAATTTGTTTTTGGTAGATTTTGATAGAAAGCCTGCAAGCTAAACAGTTTATCCTCTTGCAGAGGTGATGATAGAAGCGAGCAGATGTGGGAGTGTGTAGACACGATTGTGTTGCAGTCTCCTTCTTTTTCTTTTAGGTGTTACACAACTCTCCTGTTCTTGTGATTAATGTGTGTGTGCATCCTCGTGCTCAGGAAGGAGATCAGTCAGATTAATCTGAACACTTCCCTTAATGAAGAAATATATGAGATTAATATTATAGAGAAAAAAAACTGTCAACGCAGTAGACCGACCTTTTGTCAAAAACCGGAGGTTATTTTGGTGCCACGGTAAGGCCAAAAAATACAAGAGCATTTCTAACATGAACTCACTTGTTTATGTTGGAGCGAAAATGAGGCCACAGACTAATGTGTTCCCCCTACAAAAAAAAGAAGAACGGCAGACAGAATGCAAGAATAATCTACAACTTCAAATCAGGCAAAAAAACTAACAAAAGGCAAATGTTCACTCAGTAACACCAGGGGTTTGATTTGGGAGTGTGTGGACTGTAAAGGTCTGCTGGACAGAGCTCTCTTTACTCACCCTGACAGGCAAAGAGCTGTAAAAAATTGCACCATATTTCCTCTCAAGTCTCTTCTGATACAGAGAAGCAATGTTTTCACAGCTGCCTCACTCTCTCTTTTCTCCAGTTTCCCACTGTGTATTTGTGTGTGTGTGTATGTATATATATATATATATATATATAAATGTGTGTCATGTGTTGGAATATTTTCAGCAGGAAAATAAGACTGGGTGTTTGAGCCGCAAAGAGACGGAGAAGTGAGGGTCCGTCTTTGTTCTGTAAACTCTCATCCTCCCCCTCCTTTCCTCTGATATCAGTCCACACCTCCCTCTACATAAATCGCCACCTCTTCTCAGACATAATCATCTGTTTATGAAAAAAAAAGCCATCCAATATTATGATACTCAGAGTAATCAGCTTGCCACCTTCCCAAGAAATGTGGCTTATTTAATTGAAAAGTTGATTCTTGCCGCGCGATGGCCGTTCACAGCATGTGAAACATGGATGCGGCCTCCTCTGTATCCAATTAGAAGCCAGTCATCTATGATGACAGCGCGGTGTCGGCAGCGAAGAGGGAAGAAGAAGAAGTAGGAGGAGGAGAGAGGACGCTACTGTAGCTAATAATAGACTAATAACTCTGACGATGTCTGTGAGGCCTGTTATGTTGCCATGAGATGTTCGGCAGTGAAGTTTCAGGTTATTACTGCCAGCGTGTTTGGTTGAGATTTGCATATGAGTCTGTGTGCGCGTCTATAATAAGGCAGACATGTTCTAAATAGCGAGATATATAACTAAGAAGGTTTGATGTTTTCATGCTTCTACCATTTATGATGAAATTCCATGCAGTATCACATACATCCAACAGAAAAATAACTGCAAATAGTTGAGACTTTTCTTCCTCCTAGACTTTAACAATTCATTGTGCATAAACCTCACGTCTCCCTCCATCCTTGAGTTTTCACTTTTTTTTCCTCCAGGAAACAGGTAGAATGCAGAGGCCTGTGTCTTTTACTGCCCATGTTGATCTGCACCTCATGTTCCAGCAGATACAACTCTGAGAAATATTGATCTTTGCAGACAACCTTGCCTGTTGAAGGGCAGATATTTGTGCTATATGTTACTTGACCTAAAGCCGTCTCCATCTGGCTGAATGAAAAAGTCATTAATGATGTGTGTTTTCTCCTGCTGGAGAAAATGGAGCTTAAACACGTCTGAATATTTGTGTGTCCCTGTGAGAGTGAGGGCGGCGGACTCTGCAGGCGAGACGGTCACACCTGCTCACAGAAGCCCGCACAAATGAAAATCAAAAGGAGTAGCTGGAGAGCTCTTCTCTAATAATAGAAGTTAAGGTCTGGGAGCAAGGCAGAGTGTGAGGAGAGAGGTGTTTGCATAATGGGAACGGGAGTGTGTGTCATAGTGGATTGCTGTGTGTGTATGCACACAACAGAAAGTGAGGACACTCTTCTGTCTGAGTGTATTTTTCTCTCTGTCATATCTAAACAGCTCCTCACCCACATACTGTACATCACCTTGGATTAACTGTCACCCGTATGCCACAGCGAGCGCAGCCGAGCCGCAGACTGACTGCTGTGAGGCCAAAGGCTTTGGAACACTGGAATGTGTGTAAATGTCAAGTCCTCTTAAACCTTGGATGCCAAACTCTGCCCTTATTCACCTTTCATAAGGCCAGTGGAATGACACTGAACTGTCACTAGTATGAGCATAGTCAAAAGACACCAGGACCACTGTGTTTCTATGGCTGCAAGTCCAAAAAGTCAATTACGGCAAAGCTCCAGTCTACGTCACAAATGCAAGGAAAAGGCTGGCATGTGGAAAGCCTAAGGTGGGGACATAATATACTGTTAGAAAAAGCACAAGACAGGGAGAATCCATACAAGCCTAAGGCTGGAGAGTTCAAACATGGTGAGCCTAAGGCACCATGGGACTTTTGTGTGAGCTCAAGTGCAGCGGATTGGAACAGTAATATTCATAATAGTAGCAGTAGTGATTTCAGTGAGGGGAGTGTGTACACTGCTGACAGGGAGGTGATATACCGACTGTGGCAAGTGCTGTCTGACAGTAAATGTCTTCCCCCTCCTCCGTGTTTACAGTCTTAAATGGATTATGGTCCATGGGCAGCTCGGCGTGCACACGTCTGCTCGCGAGTTCACATGCGCCTCTGTGATGGGAAAGAGAGCCCATAACTAGCACCTTCACAAGAGCTAGTGTAGCCTCTGGTTTGATGCTAGCATGTCACTAATCACGTTAGCATCGATCATGTGAGTGCTCCGGCTTTGACCTTGCCGCATTGCATTCACTTGTAGCAAAAAAGGAGCGCTAATATGTGGAAACCGTGTAGAAGCCATCTCTCAGCACGCATTCTGACTGTGGTTGTGGGTTTGTGAGAGCTTACATGTTTTATCCCACTTGTCAGTGTAATGTGTGTGTGTGTGTGTGTGTGTGGGCTGCTGCCGCGGATACCCCCCCCCCCCCCGCCCCCTCTTGTAATGCGCTAATATGCATTAGAATTAAGCTCATGCCTCTGAAATGAAAACACCGGAATTAGCCGTCAAAATGAGAGCCACACTGAAGAGAGCTGGGAAGAATGGGGTGTGTGGGAAACGGAGAAGGGGGGGGGGGGAGCTGGTAATATTATGATTGTAATGTTTCTTTTCATAAAGTCGGGGATGAGGTCGCCACAAATGATTCCCCTCGAAGTAAGTCCGGGAAATGAAGCTTGCTCTTTTCAGCGGGGATAATTAGCTGGGCTGACAGTAGATCCCCATTTCTGACACTGATTTTTCCCCCTCTCTCTAGTTTGTGTCTATAATCCCTCCTTTGAGGATGTTCAAGTGACAGAAGTATTTTTGTCCTTCTAGAATATTCCAGCAATTAGAGAGGGTGCAATAATACCCATCAAGTCACTGTAATTAGTGAGCATTTGAGAGAAACTGAGAGCCCCTTTGACCTCGCCGGGGACTGTGAGCACTGATACATCTGTCTTGCTACATATTTGTGTGTCTGTAGGTCTTGCTATACACAAGGGAGTCAAGTTAGGATGACTAAGCAGTGTGCCTTCACCAGAGCACAAAGTGTACCCACGGCATCCTTCATCGCAAAACTCCTGATTCAGCATTAATGCACGCACGTTCAAAGAGCGAGGCGAGGTTGTAACTAAAACCTAAGCCCGAGCTTGTGTGTGTGTGTGTGTGCCTTTGAAAAGTTCTCTGTTGTTGTTTTCAGCTGCCAACTTGCTGTTGACTGTCTGTGTCCAGCGATGGTTATCACAACTGATGATGCCCTTCCCTGTCAGGCCGTGACCCCGTACTCCCACTGAATTATCATCTGTCAGAGACGGAGCGAGGAGCAGGCAGGAGGAGGAGGGACGCTACAGAGAAGCGAGGGACAGAGGGAAGATTTGGCCGAGTGCCTCCGAGGTGTTTAATTGTCTTCATTGATGACCGCCCCACCTGCTCGCTTGACACACATTTCCCCGCCAAGGCATGTCATGCATAAACAAATAATTCACGCACTCAGAGATTTATTGCGACCAGCCAAGCCTCAGTGTCTCACCAAAAACAGACTCATCAGATATTGGATGGCACGCTAACGCCTCAACAGTCTGCTGCGGCAAAAATTCACAGGTGTCCCCTTTAAACAGTGTCCATCGGCATTATGTTACAAATAATCTAATGCCAACAAAGATTTTCTTTGCTATTCATCAGTAACACAATAAAGGTGCAAAAGTCTGGCTGTACACTGACACTGCTGTAGTGTGTCAACCCTCAGGGGCCTTTTACTGGCATGGGGCCTAAGGAGTTGCTTCTTAGTGGACACTGACCGGTTTTCATCACGCCAACTGGTGCTCAAATACTATTTTATATACATTTGTATTTAATTAGTTATTGTTGACTAAAAAAAGAGGAAATAATGTCGCAGTCAGCAGCTTATGAAGACTCTGGTTCCAAGGCTCTTTTGGTCTCACTGTTCAACGGTCAGGTGTAGAGTCCATCAGCACAAAGCCTTATATAAAACTGCACCTATTATATATTCATGACAAAAATACAGATCAGAAGGATCCATAGAGATGTATAAATTAATGTCAAGTCAGCTATAAAAAGACTTAACAGTCCAAAAAACAGCTTTCAACAACAAATCCATCCTTCTGCTCTCATCTCCAGGCCTCCCCTTTCTCACTCTGTCTGAATTAATGTCTCTTTGGAATGATTGAATTAACAAGCAGACGTTGGGGGTCATTAAATTATCTAACATGAGGAGAAATATAACATCCCGGGCCTTCGACCTTGTCCTCTTCTTACTCCGTTTCGCCAGCAAAAACCTAAGTTACTTCAAACGATTGAGACGAGTGCTCATGTCATTAAATTTAATTGCAACAGGAAAAAAAAACCTGAGCTCCAAATAACACCCTCCCTCTGTCTCTGTGTCTCGCTCTCTCTCTCTATCTCTCTCTCTCCAATACTCCTACAGCAACCTAGATTTGAACATAAACACATTAGAAAAATTGGAGAAGCGTAAGTGTGTGTGTGTTTGAGTGGGGGAGGGCTTCTAAAAAAGATCAACAAAACAGAACCTACTCCTCTTTTCATTTTCCTCGCCTGGAGTTTTGCTCAACTGCGAAAAAGAGCCGAAAAGTTTCAATTAGGAGTTTCAGCCATGGCGGCGTTGCCCTCTTCCCTCCCACCACCACAGACTCTCCTTCCCTCCTCATTGCAGACAGTAGTTTGTAAAGGTCAGCGCTGTCTGTCGGCTTTATTTGAGGGTGTCTGAAGACCCATTTAAGACTGACTATAACTTCGAATGTGCTGACCTAGACGGCGCTGATCTGCTTGAGTCCAGGGTAGCAAGCTGTGATTTCTCCTTCGTCTCTCCGGCCATCTTTTTGCATTAGACTCTTAGTCTGCCTCATTCGTTTTGATCAGTCTCTCTGAGAGCTCAGAAAGCCTTAGTAAAATGCTTAGGCAGTCTAAATAGCACATATAAAATTTTAAACAGCTCTTTAGTAAAGATGTGTGTATTTTTTTAGGCCTTAAAACACACATAGGCACACATTAAATTATACTGCCTTTGTTATTTTACATCTAAATTTTTACTCAACATAAATATGTAAAAATGACAAATCTGTCATTTACACATACATCTTTTACTACCACACTTATGGAGAGAGCCATGGTACAATATAACAGACACGCAACTTAAAAAGTTATTCTAACCTTGTCATCAGAGATAAAGACCAGAGGCACCCATTAGTGCTGCCAGATGGGGAATGTTGAGTCTTAAAATGATCATATTTTGGTAAAGATTATGGCCACCCCACATTTTTTTCGTGTACAGTCATCCTTGAAGGGCAGATTATAGTATGTGCACATTAAAGTTGAGCCTCCTCTGTTTTAACCTAATATCCAGGTATGACACTAATTGCTTCTGACGTGAATGGAGGCACCAGGGGAGGGAAAAGACATGAGTAAAGGGGGGGGTGATGGTGGCGGCAGAGGGTGTAATGGAAGAAAAAGAGTCAAACAGAGAGAGCGAGGGAGAAAGCCGTAAAATGGCTGGAGGTGATGCTGTTGGCCAAAGTGGGCCATTTGTGTGTGTCTGTGTGTGTTTGCGTGGCTACGGTAAATAGATGTCAGGCCCTATCATCCATGCCAGCTTAACGAGCCATGGCACTCTCACTAGGTGAGGCCACGAGGGCACACAGGTTAGTCGTTGTTACAGTGGTGCACGCACACACACTACCCTCCTGTGGATAAGCTTTTAATAAAAGATAAATTTGTTCAGAAGCAGCTAGGTCTGCCTGGTAAAGCAAAAGCTCTACAACGCGATGACAGGAAGTGCAAACTCCCACATTTGTTAGTGTTTTGGCTCATAACCTCACACCCACTGGGTATGATTAAGCAGAAGTACAGTAAGAACACGTCCACTTTGTTCCCTCTAAGCACCCTTAAAAATACGAGCTTGGGCTGCTGCTTGTGCACATTGGGCCTGAGTGTGTCTGTGTGTGTGTGTGTGTGTTTGCGTGGAGGACGCTGAAAATGTCCTGCCCCACTTCTCTCTCCTCATTTCTTGGTGAGAGTGTAGAGGGAGACTGCTGTCTGTCCCTTTCTTTAAATAGCCTCCCCCTTGGGGGCACCACTGGACACATGCAAAGTCAACCCTGCTAACCCACCCACATTCTCTAGTCCATTTACCCTTCACAACACATTTTACTCGAGCATCAGCGGCGGTAGGAAAAAAGAAAACGGTCAAATCAATACTAAACCAGCACCTGCTCTCCGTTTTCACAAGCCATCTTCAGACCAACTCGGCTATTTGTCCGTCAAATCCGTTTTTTTTTTCCATCCTCTCTCTCCCTCTCACTGGCTCACAGCACATCCAATTTGCAGGAAGTGAATTAGAGAGCGACGATATGAATCTTATCTCACAGCTGCTTTAATTATTCCATCTTCAAGGTACGTTCCTTTTGGAGGGGGGCCGGGGTCATTAAATAGTGTCCATTTTAATCAAGGCATGCTATAGCTCCTAAATTGCGCAAGTAATTAAAGGTGGAATAATGAAATTGAATGGGAGAGTCGACTACATTTTTCTCTGAACTGGATTTGGTTCATTTTGCGGTCGCCAATTGGTCCTCACTGACAGGCAGTAATCCAACGGGACTGAACAGGGGATTCATTTCTGAAGGGTTTCTCCCTCATAGATCTCATGCACCTCCTCTCCCTCAAACTCCACTTCATCGCCTTTTCTTTCTCTCACTGTCCTCAGTCTTTCCTGTACTTTGTAATGAAGCATTACTGCCTCTGTCTTCCAGGCACACAGTGATAATTACCAGTAAAGTGAAGTAGACCGCAGTGCGGTGGCTTCACATACCACAAAGACACCTTTTATGGGATTAGAGTGTCCTTTTTATTGTGTTCCTGTCATGAGGAACAAGAGCACATTTGTGCGTATTCTTTTGGGTTTCCTTAGCAACGCGTCATATCACAGTGCCTGACAGAGTTGTGTTGTTTGTCAGTCAGTGTTCAAGTATTTACATGCTACTTTTAGAACAGGTAAAAGCTTTTAGATGGAGCCTGCTGCTTATTGTTTACCATCAGAGTACAGTATGTGCCAACACTCCCTCCATCTAACATCTAATAGTTCTGTCACAGAGAAACAGCAAAATGTTTTCTGTGACTATTAAATATAAAAGACATGCAGAGACATGCTAACCAGAAAGATGCACATTGCAGTAGCACTAATGAGTCACTGTAGCGTCAGCCAGAGAATGTATTCTAATGCAGTCTACTAAAGAACCAGCAACTAGCATGGTGAGCTAGTTGAATAAGCATTGCTAGTGATGTGCAAGGAAGTACAACACAAATA
>JAVQJX010160057.1:0-10339 GCA_036025115.1 Ambassis agassizii
TTTTTCAGAAGTGCAGGCATGCCTTTGTATTATGGTTGTGGAACTTTTAAATTGTGAAGCTGAAAAGGAGGTGTTGATCCCTCCAGGCAGTGTTGGGTTAATATAACGATAATACCTGCTTTTCATTAGAACCATGGACTGTGTGCGTGGTGCAGTCTGATCAGCCACACGCTGAGTACAAAGGTTTCTTTGTGGTTGGACTAACACACACACAGATTGGGCATTAATAAAACGCTGTAGCCAGTTTAATGCAGATGTTTGACTTTAGCAGCAGGTGAATGCATCCAGTTTTTTTTATCTGCTAAAATACAGATTAAATTTTTGTGCCCACTGTGCTTTTGTCAGCAAGTAAGCTTTATTGTCACTGTATGGTAATGGTAATGGTAATGCTCTTTGTGGTGTGATAACAGCTCACTCATTACATTTGTTGTTAATCAGATTGCATTAAATGAATACATGGCACTGTCTGAGTCAATTAGTTTGAGGTCAATACTGTGTTCATTGATTTAAGGCTGTAGTTATATATTTACTTCTGTCCCTTTTTAGTTTTACAGCGTGCCATTTTTGTATCACTTATGTTCAGCTGTCTTCAACACTGCATTTGTGTTTTCTGTCTCCAGATGATTGCATTACTGCCAGAAGAGTGGAAGCCAGGTGAAACGTTGTTTGGCTGTCCTTGGCAAGCTGTTGTCATCACAGCTTTGGTTGGAGTAGTGACCTTCACACTCTTCTTCTGGAGGACCGTGCTGGCTGTAAGTGTTGTGATATTCTTGCTCTCATCCCTGCTCAAATTTTGTGATTGATTTGACAGCAGTGAAGAAAAGACTGTTTACATATCATATGCTTTGACTGTAGATGATATGCTGTGTTATTCTGGACACATATATCTCTTTTTTTTGACAATACTTGTTTTTTTTTTTCTTAGGTAAAGAAGAGAGAATACCTTGGTAAGTTTGAACTTGCTTTTCAAAGTGCATGATGAATCAATCAAAGGTCAGTACTCATTGTGCGGTTTGTGTTTTGTAAATAGTGGATGAAAAAAGGCTCACAGAGCAAATCCAGATGCTCAAAAAAGAGAAAAGTGATGCTCTCGCCAAAATGTCTGAACTCCAGAAACAGGTGAGCTCCAAATGCAATGAAAAATATATATGTACTTTAGAAGAAATTCCAATCATTTTTTCTTCTTTTTTTTTTAAAGACTGAAAAACTGAAAGAAAATCAAAAGCAGTCAAAAGAAACTGTTAGCAGTACATTGAAAAGGATCCAAGACCTAGAGGTAAGCTGTAGTTAGAAATTGTGTCCTTTTGTTGTGTATTCACTGTGTTGATTTTTAATGCATTGCCTCTTATCTTGCAGAGAAAGGTTTTGGAGGCAGAAACACGGAATGAACAGATAGCTGAAGATAAGAAAAGATATGCAAAACTACTCGAAGAAGAGCAGGCAAGCTCTCTACAAAACGTAAGCAGGGTAATCATTTATTTTCTTACTCTCCTGTCATCATTTGGACTGATTTCACAGATCCATGACACTAAGCTAAATGTTTTCCCTTAACAGATTGAAAAATTAGAGAAGTCAAACGAGAAACTGCAGCTCAACAGGAAAAAGATTCAGGAAGCTCTTGCTAAGGTACAAAAATCCTTGCATAACATTGTATTTGCTGTTGCAAGAATATTGCAGGTTTCAGTGTGTGCAATAATCCATGTTTCTGCCGTAGACTACTGTTCTCTTGGATGAGGCTAAGATCCGTGAAGATGCCCGAAATGTTCAGCACAAGTGTCTGGAGAAAGAGTATGCTGCATTTAAGGAAGAGAATAAAACAGTAAGACATTTGTTGGTTGCTGAAGCCTGTTTTCAGAGGTCTTGTTTGGTCACATATTTCATCAGAGCTCTGTGAGAGCACCACTCTGACCCCTCTGATTCTTACAGCTTAAAGCCACTATTAAAGACTGGGAGGAGAAACACAAGGAGCTCAACGAGAAGATTAAAGTCTACCAGAAGTCTCAGAAAGAGCTGGAGGACTCCGTGGTGCTCAAAGATCACAATGTGGAGGTCAGTGTTTTCTTTTCCCACTAGCTTAAAGGAAACCGCAGCTTTTCTTTGTCATCCTGTATTAACTTATTGTCATACACCACCACAACAAAACCCTCTCCCGACAGGTGCTGTCAGAACTTCTGGCAGACTTAGATGCTTGTGATGTTCAAAAAGGTGAATCCAAAGTTTTAGCCAATGGTGAAGTAGCACCTGGTAAGTCCAACTGTGTCACTGATTTAGGAAAAAATAGAAAAATTCAGCACTTAAGATTGTGTTTATGGCTGTTATACAAAGTGTCTGAAGTTCTGTCATCTACAGACAAGAGGACAGCTGTAAAGAACAGAATCAAGCAGATGATGGATGTTTCCAGGGTAAGAACTTAGAACCAATATACTAAGTATTTCCATGGTTGTTTGGTCATCAAAAATATTCAACGACTGTACTTCTTCACAGGTTCAGACCACTCTCACTGTAGTAGAAGAAGAGCGAGATCGCTTCATGACAAAACTACTGAATGAAGAAAAGTCTCGCAAGTTACTTGAAGGTATGTCATGAATGAAAAGCTTCTTTTGAACATGGTTACCTTCTGTCATCTTATTGATCGGATCCATTCTGTTTGTAACAGAAAACCACCAGGAGCTGGAACATGCACTATTAACCCTAAAAAGTGAGAAGAGCCATGTTGAAAACCAGTTCAAGATCCTCCAGCAGAAAAATGAAATCATGGTGGAAATGTACCAACAGAAAGAAAACGCTCTGCAGCAGTAAGTGGAACCTGCAGCACACAAAAGTTCATTTCTATTCTGCATGTCTGTGAGTATTTTATCATCGTAGGATGAATAATCTCCCCCAAAACGCAGTCCTGTCTGAATAGTAAAGTAAAGATTTGCCTGGCGTGGCCTAAAAGAGTGTGTTTGTGTGGCTGCACAGGAGACTAACAAAGGAGGAGCTGGAGCGACGCAGCAAAGAGCACCTGCTGTCTGAGGTGGGGGGAAAGGCTCTGGAAGCAGAGGAGCAGGTAAAAGTCTTAAGACAGCGCATTAATGAAATGGAGGAGCAGATGAAGAAAACAGAGGAAGTCTACAAAGAACAGGTATGTTAATTTAAATGTGCACATACAAAGAAATGTCTGACTAAAACCCTAACTACATATCTTCTTTTTTAAAATCTTTTTTTAGATTAAAGAACAGGAAAACAAAACGCATTCAAACTGGGTACGTTTCATATCATTTATCTCATCATGGGTTGAAAACAGATGAAAAAGTATGATTCCACATGCGTACTGATTCCTTATGTTGCCTTCAGGTGAATGCCCGCAATGCAGAGCGAGCTCTGAATCAGGAGAAGCTGGAATCATCAAAGCTTCGTGAAAAGTGAGTGACTATATCAAATCTCTCTTTGTTTCACTTTATCTTGTTGTGGAGAGAAGTATAAACAAGTTCAGGGTTGGCATCAATGTTTTGACCCAACGGACCGAACTGATAACACATAGCACTTTTCCCTAGAAAGCAGACGCCTCAAGGTTGAAGATGGAGTCTATCTGCGTGGAGACTCTGTCAGGAGCATGTGCCACCACACACACATACTCATGTAATGATACGTTTATAAAGAGGACTCAGCTTTTGGGTAGAGGGGGACTACTCTGTTGGTGTCAACTGATGTGTCACTGTTGACGACTGTTCTGAATAAAGATCCCGCAAGGCTGAACCTCAGTCTCCAGATTCGTGCTTCACACTCAACAATCTCCACTGTCAGAGTTTTCCTTTCCTATTAACTAACAACTGAGGTGTAAGGACAATGTTATGTTCTCTTTGACATCCCTGTAACTTGGTATCTTTGGAAGAACTAATATAATTTGACAATAATTTGAAATATTCTGTGTCCACAGATTGGCTGTTCTTATGTCCCAGCTTAATGAGCGCCGTGCTCCCCTCTTCAGACCCAACTCCGGTCAGCCTGCAGGCCCTCGCCAAGGTGAGCAGACCTACTGGCTATATTCTTTCTAGCGGGATGATCCAACAGAGAAGTTGTTTCCAATCCACTGTTCATTTTTGCCTCCTGTATTCTGTTCATGTTCAGTAATTCAATATTATAGCTGTTCTCTGAGAGCCTGGAACAAGGATCTCTCCGGTTGTTTGTATGTCTCTTGCTAAACGACTGGTTTGATCGCAACAGGTGATTCTTACGGGCCCTCTCCTGTGAGTGGGGGTGCACCCTCCCCACCATTAATGATAGAGGGTCCCAGGCGCCCTCCTTCTGCCCCAGTTGGGCGACGAATTGAATCGTATGGTGAGTCCTCGTGGATTACCTCACCTTCATCATCCTCATCCTTCTCTCGCCTCTTTTGCTCCTGACTTTATTTTTCCCTGCAGCTCTAACCCTGACTTTCTCTCTGAGCTGTTTTTTTATTTCCTCCTAGTTTGTACTGAATCCTGTGTCTTCCTGACAACTGCATTTGTTTCATTCCTTTTAGTCGAAGCCATTTTAGGTTTCTTTTTTGTGTGCTTCACCCGTCCCTCAAGATGTATTCTCTCAATGAGCACAGGGGTCTTCCTTTGTTTCTTACATATGTGATAGGTATTTGATTCTTCTTCTGCCCTCAGGCCCTCGACCTCCATCAGATCCACACGGCCGTTACCCTGACAACAAGCACATCTCTGGGATGGGTATGTTTCTTGTAGTCTTATATTAAGACATTGATTACCGGCTTGTAACACTGTGCTTCTTTTCCACTTTCAGACATGATGGGCCCCCGTAGCTCTTCTCCAGCCAACTTGGATGGCTCTGTAAGTTCACCCTCATAATGTGCTCAGGCTCATTTTGTGTGATCCCTTCCACTGGTAGATCAGCAGCCCCTGCCTTCATTTCTACCATGTATGTCCTTGCTCTAAAACACACACAGGCAGTAGATCCACAGATTAAAGCAGAATCTCAGGCTGAGGCCTCCACAGAGAGTCCAGAGCCAGTGAGTATATATTGACTGCTCAGGAGCTCGGTGTGAAGGTGTATGCAGGCACTCCTCCACCCCCTCTTCCCTAAAGCTGGATGTGGGAAGACGTTTACTGCATTTTGTATGCTTACCTGGGACTGACTTAACATTTTTGTGTTCACTGTGTGGTATCACCTCACAGCACGGGTACGTGGTATGTGTCCACAGGGTCCACACTTTCCTTACATTGTTTATGTGAGCAGACAAGCAGTCCATTCTGGTACCAACCCGATGTGTTTGGACAAGTTGAGGTCTTTGCTAAATGGTGCTAATTGGAGGTGTCTGACTTTCCAGAAAGTCCAGTCATAGTCTCATGATGCCTTTTTTTTCCCATGAATTATTTTCAAAATAATTTTCAAACATGAGTGTTTCCAAACAAGCTGTAAAGCAAACAGTCCACAAGGAAAACCATGAGCCCAAGCAGCCATTATGACGTATCCAGAATGATTTCTGCTTCTGGACGGGGTGCGACCCCCTCATGTCCGAAAAAGCCCCTGTGGACACGTACCCTGACAGCAGGTGCCGTGACTGTTGATAAGTTAACTTCAGCTAAACTGTGTTTTGGCAGTATCTGGGGTTTTTAAAGCTCTAAAGTATGTTTGGCCAAGGTAAGTATGTCTGAAAGTGGCTGGATGTTTGTTTTTTGTTTTTCATCCAAATAATCATGGTGTGTGGTTACTGGTCATGTGATTGACTCCTGTTAAATGCACTCTGTGGTTTATGGATCCTCACACTGCATGACAAACATTTGAATCCATTTACTCTGGAAAATTAAGACGCACAAAAACGCATCACATTTTATTTTCTGACCGTCCGCCTCTATTTCAGGGACCTGGATCCTTCTTAGCATCACCAATCAGGGACTCACCTGGCCCCATGGTTCAAGGGCCTCCACCTGGCTCTGGACCTCACGACCCGCTGCCCCCTCCTGGACCCCATGGCCGTATGCCACCACCTGGACTTTATAGAGGTCCACGACCTGGCCCTTTCCACCTCCCACCAGGCCCCCTTCCTCCAAACATCCCTCCACCAATGCATGGGCCCCCTCTACCAGCCAACGGACACCCAGGCATGCCCCTGCCTGGACCAATGGGAGGAGAGTTTGGACCTCGCCCCTCAAATGGACTTCCTTTCCCCCCTAGGCCAGGCCCTGGACATGTCATTGATCCTCGGGGACCACCACCACCACACTTCCGTCCTCCTCCTCATCACTTTGGACCGATGCCTCCCCCACACGGTAGGTGTATGTCCTGATGGTGTCCTGCTATTCAGTGTACAGCCAGAAGAGCAAGCACTGCTGTCAGGCCTGACTCCTGCTCTCTAACTATAAGCTGACTGATGGGGTTATGAGTCAAACATGCATATTAAGTCATTGCTCATTAATTTACCTTCCTAGCTGTTTGTTTTGGGGGAAACAAGAAAAAATGCTAGATACGCTAAATACATTATTTCCTTGTCTCATTCTCCATATGTATTAATCCGCAAGCCACCAGTTGACGGTCACAGCTCTACAACATTTGCAGCATACTGAAAAACAAGCATGTGATTGAAATGAATAATGGATTATAATAGAGATAATATGGCACTCAGTGTTGTATAGCTGAGTACACAGTGTACAGTATATATCCATTATTTCCTGACAGCATGTGTTCATTCTTCCACTTTAGGTGTGCGTGGGCCTCTGGGACCATGTCCACCCGTCCCTCCTGACATGCGCTTCCCAGGACCACGTGATCACAGTGGCCCACCAATGGACCTGCCTCCAGGTGTCCCGGCCCATCCTGCACATCCTGGTGACTCATATGGAAATGCTGCGCCCAATGCCCTCCAGAACTCAGCAGGGCCTCATGGTGTCCCTGGACAGGACCTGCATATGAAGCAGGATGCCCCTCAGGACTCAGCAAAGCCAGGGATGGTCAAGCCTTAAAAAGAAAAAAAAAAAAAACACCAGCTACAGCAGAAGACCTGAAACAAACCCATACCTGTCACATCCCACAGTCGGCATAGGTCATGGTTATTTTCATATTTCTGTCCTTCAACTAAAACATAATGTTTATTAAAAATGTGTCTGAAGTCAATGATGGATTTAGAGGGTTACCACTTTTTTTTTTAAAAAAAAAATGCTTATTGTGCAATAACACATTATTATATGCCAGAGCATCATTCATTTTTGTTGATCTTTTAAAATATATATATATATATAGCAATGATTTTTAAGGGGCAATTTTTTTAAATGTCATTTCCTGTGGAAATTATTTTTAAAAAGGAGAAACAGGAGGAGGGTTTAGCTTCTAGCATTTCAGGAACACATTAATTTTTCCAAAGCTGTTTTGCTTTAGTATGAACTGTAAAGCAAAATGTGTAATTTGATGGCCAGATGTATAACTTATTTTATTATGTTGGTAGAACTTTTAATAATAAAGAATGTAAAAGCTGTTGGTGTTACGTTATCAACTGGCAATGTTTTGTACACACTTCAGGAGCTTTGATGAAGTTTTTATTTGAAGGAAAAAAAAAATAAGGCATACATCTGTGCTGTTAGTGACAACAAGTTGTAACGTGCTGCAGACTGGACATCATAGTTTAACAGGCTGCATCATCTTACAGAGATTATTCTGTATAATCACCAGTTTGCTGTTTATTTTACAGATTATTTTTAGACAAATACTGCTATAAATTTATATTTACTGGAGTTCTTTAGTAGGTTAACACCCCTACCCAAGCAATCAGAACTGTATCCATAGCAATGACAGCAAAACACCACATATGACTGATCAGTTAGCAAGTCTTGAACAGGGTGTAGTGAGCAATGTAACCGGTCAGTTATCAAACAGGATGTTCTGAATGAAACTGTCCAACAAACTGCCTTATTTGTAGTTTATTAGAAATTAAAAGCATTATGTTTGATAGAACTCCCTCAGATCCATCACAAAGCTGACACACTCCACCGTCCTCAGTGCTGCCACTTGCTATATTTCAATCTGTTAGTGTATCTTAGTTAATTTACTGTCCTGATGCTTTGTGACATTATAAAAAAATAAAATCAAACATCTCAATATAGGTTTTACGTGAACAAAAACATCGACTAAGATTTCAAAATAAAAGCAGTGGGCTTTACAGTTCTGTCCAACAACACCAGCTCCTGCATACATGAGACATTTGATGTACAAAGTAACACTGGATTAAAACCTTTTGCTGGCAGGTGATAAACATGTGTATGATCCAACAAAAACTGCTGCTGTCACACAGAATACATCATCTTTTTTTTTAATCATATTTATGTTATAAAATTTAGTGCAACAGTTACTATTCTTACTGAAGCTTTAACACTGACCCGTGCAGACTGTCAGGACTCCTCAATAATTCTCATTTGTATTTGAACATGATCGAACTGAATTTTTAACTCTACTATTAAAACGTAGTTACGACTGTATATTTAACATAACTGCACCATTTAAATAATGAATGCCACTGCTGAATTAACCGGTGACGACATTCTGAACCGCTTCTGCAAACTGTGTCCACAGTTTTGACCCTTCATTGCTGCGATTAAGCTGTTGTTTTTTTTCTGTCCTAGAACAAAATTCTTCTTCAAAAAAAGGCAAGGGGGTTAATGTTTAATGTTTTGCCAAATTTTAGTAGTCCAAAGTCCAACATTTTCAGCTCAAGTTAAGCACCTTCAAGTTATGTTGCTGTTTCCCAGAATCAGTGAGCTGAGGAAGACTGAGGATGAGGAGGTTTTTGACATGCTACTGCTGGATTCCAAAAATCAGAGTACAAAAATCTGAGCTGATGTTTAGCTCAGTCCATATAACACCATCACCACAGCGCTGATGTAACTATGTCTGGATGTGACAGAGGGGAAGGGGCGGGGACACCACATCATGCTGGACGATTAAAGCTGGCGCGCTCTGACTTAGCTGTCTTTGTGTAACGTCTGATGAAGATGAAGATAAAGTGGTTTCTTTGTGAGAAGCTGCAGTTTCTTCCTCTTAAAGTCTGTCGGCTTCTTGTACCTGAAATTTAAGGAGTAGGAGTTTGTTTGTTTTTTTTACTTCCTGATCCCACTGAAACAGGAAAGAAAACACATAATACTGATGAGTAGACTCACAGTTCAATGACGATGGGTCCCGGTTTGATCTCATCCATTTCCATGAAGGCAAAACATTTAGTGCTGGTAAACTTCTTCTTGGGTTTGTAGTGCTTGAATTCAAAGAAGATAGCTGCTCCTGGAAGAATTAATATGAAATATGGGAGAATATCTTCAGTGTGTTCGTCATCCTCACTTCCAACATATTACAAAAGAATTATTTTTCCTCATATTGTTTATGTCTGTGAGGAAGGGTACTGTGTGTGTTGAATGGTTATGTACATGACACAGTTGATGACTATGCCTTACCTTTTGGTAATTTCTCCACATGTCT
Source organism: Ambassis agassizii (assembly GCA_036025115.1). NCBI lineage: Eukaryota > Metazoa > Chordata > Actinopteri > Ambassidae > Ambassis > Ambassis agassizii. Next base: position 9,445 of record JAVQJX010160057.1, read on the forward strand.
CTGGATCTCCACGTCCACACTGAAGTGAATGTAGGTGTCTTCCTTCCTGGTGGCCACAGGTGTGTCCTGCACTGGGTTCACGTCCACACCATTTACATCTGAAGGCAGAGGGGCAAAATAATAATAATAATAAAAAAAGCTGAAGGAGGTGCACATGAGCAGCATTTTAAGTAGCTTTCCAGTGCAGGATAGAGTGAGTGGGACTAAAGCAGAGGAAGGGTGTGGCTGTAATCTGAAACTAGCAGCTGTGAAGGTCTTCACCAAACTCTGCACATTTCCACTGGAACACGTCTCTGCGGGATGTGTACCTTTCACGCTAATGGTCATGTAGGGATCGATGCACTGCCCCGCATCCTTCAGCCCTATTCTCTCAATCTTTATCGTAAGAAGTGTCATCCCAGGCTCCGAAGGTAACCGTGGCAACAAGGTGCCTGGGAAAGGACAAAGGTTAAACACATTAGCAGACTGATAGCATCTTATAGGCAGCAATGAATCACATACAAAGGACATTTACAGCAGCATGATGACTGATTTATAATGAGCCACTTAAGCATATTAGCAGCATAATCATTTGCTAGTATTTTTAGTATTGAGCAGGTCCAGTGTAGAGATGCCTGTTATTAATGCAAATGAAATAATAATAAAAACAGCAGATTTGTAAAACCAAAACAATTAGCTTATAAAGACACTAAACGCAACTGTTTGACTATTTATTTACATTATTTGTGGCTGTTTGATCCATTGCAAACTGGAAAAACATATTAGAGACTATAGCAGCAATAATGTCAGGTCCAGGACGTACGTGTGTGTGTGTGTGTGTGTGTGTGTGTGTGTGTGTGTGTGTGTGTGTGTGTGTGTGTGTGTGTGTGTGTGTGTGTGTGTGTGTGTAAAAAAT
>JAVQJX010160062.1:0-10137 GCA_036025115.1 Ambassis agassizii
ATAGCTGTTTTTACGGGAAAAGATGCACCTACTAGCAGCAGCACGTCTTGAAAAACTGTACTGACTGGTTATATGGAAAACCTGGAAGACAAAGCATGGCAGAGAAAGGAAGCAATGGAAGAAATAGACTGACAAAGACCTAAGTGTTTGGTGGCTTATTATAGGTTGAATCAAGAGATACTGATGTGCTATATCAAGTACAAAGTGTCTGACAGAGCTTACACAGCAACTGAACCTCTGAAACTCAGAGGCCAAAGTGCAGATAATGAGGGTCTTTCCTGTGATCACTGCTACTCACACAAGGTGTTATTTTCCTTTTGTGGAAAAAAACACCTTTTGTATGTGATCCACCACCTGTTGCCTTCTGCTGTCCAGAGTGGAAGCCAGCTTGCTTCTTTCACATAAACAATAAAAACACATGGACACTCAGCTTGCAAACGTAAAAAGTAAAGTAAAAGTAATGATAAATGTTGCAAGGATACACACCCAAGGTATTTAAAAACTAAACTTCTTAAACCACCAATAAATTTTACAAATATGAGCACATTTTCAAAATATTATTTCAAACACTTAGTGGATAAATGTGATTTAATGACTGAATAAGTCATGTGATACAGTTACATGTCTGGCAACAAAGATTTAATATTTCCAGTCATTGGCTCCATTTAATTGAACAGCAGCATCTCTGCCTCCTTTTTTTGAAAGCACACAAGTCTGAGTCCCATGACAGAAACTCTGTACTAAGTGCACAAAAGTCTCCTAAACCATAACACACATGACAGCCTGCAACCTAACTTCTCAGAAAGTACTCCTGAGTATCAGTTCTTGCTCGATCTGTCTGTCTCTCCCACACCTCCTCCAGTTGCTGTATAATCTCTATGGATTAGGATGGTTTATTCATGACCATAGTGTACTCTGTATGTGTGTTTGTGTGTGTGTGTTCACTCTGGGCAGGCCACTAGAGTGTGACAGCAGGCCAGCACAGTGACAGGAGACACCTTGGAGACTGTGACAGGCTGCCAGCTGTACCCCATCATTCGGATTTCTCTCTCCTCACTCACTTCTCTTCACTATGCTACTCATCTATCTCCACATACATCTCTTCATCCCTTCGCCTCCATCTGTATTCACTCCATTCATATCGTACCTGTCTTTTTGTTTTTCTTTTCCACAGCTCTACCTAGTGCTTGCCTCAGTGGCAGTCAACGGGATTTAAATAATTGAACGTTTCTCATTCTTTATTGCTTTGGCCATTTCTTTTTCTGTCTCAGTCAATAGATGAGTCTTTCTATCTCTGCCTCTGCTTATTCCCTCTTGTTTGTTTTTTTCTTTTCTCTCACCTTCAGTCTGTATTTGGTCTTGTGACGTCAGTTGCCCCTAGTCTGACCCATCTGGTCTATATAACCTGGCTCAGCAGGTGCTGATCTCCAAATCCCATCTTTTCTCTTTTACTCTCCTCATCGCTCCATCCCACCATCCACCTCTTGAACCAGGGAGGAAGGGAATTATCTCTGTCCAAGGAGAACAGAGCGGAGCGCGGCTAGGATGCCCTTACCCCACATCCACACACTTGTATGGGCACCCATATTTATACACCACCCAGGGCATTACTCAGGTTCAGTGCTGAAACCCCTGATGAGCTGCAGCATCTAGGTTGCCCTGCTTGTGTGTTTGTTCCAATACCTTAGCGTGCAAGCAAATGTTATTTGCACCCAAGATCCAGCTATGTGTGGGTTACTATAGATGTCCTTTAAAAGGTGGTTTTACATCTTTCTATTGTGGAACTGCATATACACAGAACCAGGTGCTTGTATTTGTGGATGTCATCATTTAAAGCTGAACATCCATTCATGGGCTAATCATGCTTTTCTGGTCCATGAACAGTCAAGTAGTGATTATGCATTCTAGCTTGTGACTTTCACCAGCAAACATTTTAAATAGTATAGTGCTTAGTGTGTATTTTATGAGTCTGTTGGAGGAGATTTTCTGTAGTCTAGAGCTTAACAATTTATTAATAAAAGAGTACAACAATACACATAAGGCATCAAACCCTTCAGATTCTGCAGAAATCAATGTGTAGGATGAAAAGGCACCAAACTGCACTGCACGCAATTACATAACACTTGTCGTGCCTCAGGAACAGCTATGTTATTGACATCTTGAATCTTAAACTAACTGCAAACTTCCATTTAGAAACATCCATGGAGCCCTGTGTGTTTTTCTGTGTGTGAAAGGCAATGACCCCCTCACCATTGCATTCTACTTACATTAATGATAATCAACTCTAAAAAAAAAACACGAATCGGCCTTGAAGCAGTGAATTAAGAATTTAAGGAACAAAAAAAGTTGCTGTTTTATCATTGACAAGGGCACAGGGAAGCATAGGTGTGCTGATGTTTCATTGTAATTAGGCAGGCTCCGCTCCTAATTCACCCAAAAAGGACAGTGTGTTAATGAGTATGAGACAGACTTCTTGCCTGTCCCTTTCGTCTGACTGGACAATGAAGGTTATTTCAGATTTATTGTTCTGGGTAATCATCACAAATAGAAAATCACTTAACATTCCAATTATGTGGTGTCCCACACATCCCTTAGATGAATCAAAAATAGGAAATGCCAAACAAGAATAAAGGGGCCAGTGCAACCTTGAATTCTCACCACTTCAACTAACATACATACTAGCATTCAGAGACAAGCAACATACTTGAGCACACAAACTACACACAAACACACAGAAACGGAGAAGACAGAAATAGCAGAAACAAAAGGTATGGGATACAAAAGAGGATGTAATACAAATACGGGTATGGTGTGTGTGTTTCTGCATGTCTGAGTGTGTGTGCAACCGAATGACATTTGCATCTCTGGCTCTGCAGCAGCTTTGGTCTTGGCTGGTCCTCATCTGTATGTGCATACTGAGCGAGCCCAGGTGATGCATATGGCACAGAGGTCACACCAGAAAGGGCAAATGCTAAAATGAAGCTAACACAAATGCACATGTGCACGTGCATTCTATCTCACATGGTTCCCCACAAGAACAAATGCTCACATGCTTATAGACACTATGCATGTCCAGCTGCATACATCCACACCAGCAAGGGTTAACTGTCTCAGTTGTTCATTGATATGCACCAAGGGAAACAGTGGAGGCTGACAAAAAAATAAACATGCAAACAATGGTTCCTCATGACTTCTAAGGCTAGCTGCCAGTTAGGTCATGAGAGAAATTAGAGAACAGGCTTCAGCTTATTGCTATGGGTGAATTTATATGATGATTTGAAAGCTCAGGGATGTGATTCTATATTTCAGTTTTACCTGCATCACCCAGTCCTGTGTGCCCTTGCTTGTCTCCTGTAGCCAGATGTTGTGAGAAGAGTCAGTCAAAGCCACAGCGCACACTTTACTCTTCAGCTGCATTTCCCTATGATTCATCTGTAACAAAAAGAAAATATGTGTTAATCACACTTAAGACACTCCTCCAGACTACATTTAAACACAGACGTAACCCTTCTTTGGAAAAGCAAATTATGCAATTATGTTACTAGATATTTAACTAATAAACAACATGTTCTTTATTGAGAATGAACTGTCAGCCTACTTCTCATGGCCCAGTCGACTTTGTAAGCTGAGCTTTGTAACTGGAGGATACAAAGTCATCCTGGTGTATAGCATAATATTAAAAAGTGAAATATGAAAGAGCACTGCTCCACCATAGTGTGTCCTTGTCACGTTCTGTGCAAATGTCCTTCCCCGTGCACGTTCAAATACCTTGGTCTCCATTCTTAATACCCTTTCCCTTCACATGTCACAGAGAATGTGGCGTTCAGAGGCCCATCTTCCTATTCCCCTCTGAATGTCAACGCCACGGAAAATGTCACACAAAGGACTTGTTACTGCACTACAATAGACTTCCCACACCGACGGTCCTACCCCAAGGAGTACTATAGCCAGGCCTTAGGAAGAGCCGTTTCACTCTGCTTCGCTTTAAGATGAAACAAGATGAAAAGGGAACAGGACTTGCAACAGTAGGTTAACAATCACTTATTGTATACGTTTAGTGTAACTGGTAGGGATGGGTCTTTTGCAGCTCAATAGCAAAAACCCTCTAATTATATGGTCATCTACACGTGACATGCCATTTTAACTGCATTAAAGCTTCTAATGAAGTAAAACTGCTGCTGGTAGGATTTAGCATGTACTACTGGCCTATAAACCAAAATGTAATGAAACAGTAACTCGCTGTAACTCGTGTTTTCAGTGGGAATGGAGGGTTTAAGGTGGGTCAGGTGTATGAATATGTGCCTGGCACTAAAGCTGGAGCAGTCTGAGAGGCCTGATCTGGCTGGCTGTACATCCCATGTACAGCCCATGATGGTGGGCATTTGAATACATCCTCCTCCCATGCCCAGCCAAATTAAAGTAGGAGTGTATAGAGATAAATGGAATCTATTAAAGCACTAAGGACTCATACATCATCCCACTGATAAGGATTCTACTGCAGCATCATAGGACCTATTGAGAGGGGAGGTACAAACATAAGAAAAACTGTAGAGATAGAAAAACAAATGACGGACATATCACATGTATGGAGAGTCACAATGCGTTCACACACACTCCATACATTGACATACACACTCTGCACAACTCCCTCCTCATCCACGCTTGGTTGAAAAGCTTTCCTCTGGCAGAACTGAGCCCATGGGAGCAGCAAAGTCAACCTTTTAAAACTGGAGATGTCTGTCAAGGTCTTATTTTTTGGTGCTAGCCAAATGGACTACTTTCTGAGTAGAGAGGCTACTAGCAAGAGACAAGAAAACAAAAGACGAGTTAAGAAAACTTAACTCGTCTTCAGGTTTCCAAGAATGAACAGAGTATGAAAGTTGTTTTTTTTGTTTTTTTTTTTAAATGGGAAAATACTCTATAGGAAAGGGTCATGTGATATTAAAACAATAACAGACCAACAATAAAGTAAAATTGCCACAATTTACCAAACAACCTGCCAACCTGCCATTAATGTTTCTCTTTATAAAGCATTTTGACAGGACACTTTTAAAACGGATTCTTTAGAGATAACAAAGGATACGCAGATAGACAATGAGAAAACTAAAAAAAACAATGCATAGGAGTGTGTGTGTGTTTATGATGCTGCCTTACAGCATGTGTGTGGGAATGACTGAGAACAGTGATCAACGGAGTGTCTGCATGGAAAAGAAGAAAGTGAATGGCAGACAGTAATGGCACAGACAAAAGAAAAAGCACAGCTGTTAAGTGAGACAGAAGCAGGGTTATAAATGGATGGATTTGTCTGGTAGAAAAATGATAAGTATTAAAACAATAAATTATTTAACTTGCAGAAACAGACTGCTCATGAAACAGACAAAAAAAATAGGATAACAAGACTGGTGAAGCTATTTAAATTGACTTAGAGTCAGCACCTCTGAATCCTTTCTGGCAGGAACAAATCTGACAGACATATCCAGATTTCACTGGTTTAAGTAAGTTTTCTTTAACAAAGTTTCATGCTTAAGATTCAGTATGATTCGCTATTTCAATTCACACAGCATTTTAAGATTTGCGGAAATGAGAGAAAATAAATCAGGAACTCTCACCACTCTCAAAGTCTGTTTTCCTTATGATGCCTCAACTGAAGATTAAAGGCTAAAGAACTCCATCTCCCACTGGCTATATCAATCATTCATTCTGACAGCTCTCTCTGCCGCAATGCTTACCCACATACGGTTGGCTGTGGTAACAGTTGGTGTAATAGGTTGACAAATAAGGTTGACTGAGGAGAGAATGCTTGATGCAGTGTGGCCCTCAACCACAGTAATTCTAGCACCCACTGGGTCCCATGTTTTACAAGCCACAATGACAACTGTGGTTAGCTGCATGTTGAAAGCATAATGTCTTCTTCTAGGTGGGTGATACTCACAGTTAACTTACAAACACAACCATAAAGCCACATACATACCCAGTGGATGTAAATGTAAGCTGTCTTATCATATGACTCCTCAGTTTTACAGCATGTTTAGCCTGTGAGTTAGAGTTATCCATGTACTGTATATCCAGAATGTTAAATGTGCTAATTCAGTATGTAACAGCAGACAGCAGCTTTAACAAGGAAACAGGCCAGCTGTTGTGATCAGTCTTATATCGGACAGGGAAAACGGGAACATGTGGAAATACTTGTTGAACCAAAACCAACACAGATGTTAAGACATTTGCCGCCTTTCTGCTGGCCTTTCCTTTAATGCTAAAGCAGCTGGATATGCCGAGTAAAGTTCAGGTGGGTGTTGGACATGTGGGACTTGTGTGTAAAAAAATTGTAAAGGAGGACAAAGGGAGACGGTGAAGCTCCACAAGGTTATATGAAAAATATAATGGGATAAAGGAATATGGAGATAAAGTAAGACAGATGAGAGACAAACAGGCATCTGTGAACAACAAATGTATAAATTCTTTATGAATCCCTGTGACTAAAATTCTTTTTTCCCTTGGCCCATTTCACAGGAGGATCAGACCAAAAGGTTCAATGCCAGAAGGTCATCCCTGAGGGAAGTGAACTCACTGTTACTGTTTTTAAATGTAAACAGAAAACAAAAGAAAGTGAGAGCCATGCAAAACTTCAATCAAAAACACTACCTAAGCCTGGGCAGAAAACTTAACTTGTCTTCAGGTTTCCAAGAGTATGAACAGAGTATGAAAGTTTTTTTTTTTTTTAAATGCAAAAGTACTTTATAGGAAAGGTTCATGTGATATTAAAACAATAACAGACCAACAGTAATTTGAAAAGTACAGCCAAAGTAAAATTGCCACAATTTACCAACAATTGAACAACAAATTTATAAATTCTTTATTAATCCCTGTGACTAAAATTCTCGTTTCCCTTGGTCCACTTCACAGGAGGATCAGACCAAAACTTTCAATGCCAGAAGGGCATCCCTGAGGGAAGTGAACTTTTACTGTTTTTAAATGTAAGCAGAAGCTTAAGCTTCAACAGGAATCCCATCAGGGCTGTAGTCCTCAGTTTGAAGGGCCCCATGTACTCACAACATTAACATACAATGTGTCTCAACATATCAAATGTACTATGAGAGAACTAATTCAGTTCAATTATCAAGTCTTTTGAAGAAGGTGTAAGAGAATTTTCTCTTTTTCTTGTTCTGGAACTCCCTTGGTGCAATTTGAATTTAATTTGACCGCAAATACACATCACATCTACATTCCTGTGAACCATGAAAGTTGAGTCACAACTGATGATGCAGACTTGAATCCACCCCATACCCCCTACTACATTCAACCTCTGGATGAACTATGAAATTCTTTCTTTTTTTTTTAACTTGTCTCTTTTTTCTCCTCCTCATAAACCATTTTTACATTTCTCCGTGATTTCTCTGCAGAGGGCCTGGTTGCTATAGAGACCCACAAACATCACAGATTCTGACCCCCTGGTTGGCACAACTCTACTCAATCCAGCTTTTCACAAGCTCTATGAAATAGCCAACCCCCACACATTTGGAGCCACTAAAACACATGCAAAGACAGAAAATCTTCTCTCAAACGTTTATATCTTGTACATGACCTCTCACATGGCCCTCAGCAAAGAACAGTGTTTAAGCTGCTTCCTGCTACAAAACCAGCTAATTGCTAGACTTTTTTGTTGTGTGTAATCTTATTTTCACTACTGACATAGAACCTGATATGCAGCCGCTGTACATATGAAGGAGGGAAGGGTAGTGGGCAAATTAATCATGTTTATTTATCTGGACGAGGAGCTGAAATAAGCGAAGAGACATCATTTAACAGCATGCTAAGCTAATCTGTGGTCGAGATAAATACTTCATTTCTCTCCTCTCCCTGTGACGCTCCCTTGCTCACGAATGCTCTGCTGATGCTACATCTAAACACCGGCAATAATAAAGACAATTATTTAGGCCTTTGATAATTATGTGTCAAAGGCAGCGAAAGCCACTAGATAATTGGGCAAAAACTGAATGGTAATCCACAATGGTGTTCCCTGTGGGGAGACAGGCAGACTCATCCCTAGAAAGAATGCAGGCCGAGAGAGAGAACAGGCAAAGACAGAGAGATGAGAGCTCTTTAAGGGGCCTTGCTCACTGTCAGACTGTCAATGTGAAAAGCCACAATTATACAGGGAGAGAGAAAGAGAGATCAGCAAACAGGAGAAAGGAAAGGACAGAAAGAGAATGGCAGAAAATATTCACAATGAAATAGAGGACAAAATGTGTTGGTGAGAGTGAGCAAAGACTGAGCAGAGGCCAAGGGGAATGAGAAGTAGGACTGTGTGTTTGTGTGTATATATGTGTGCATGAGAGAGAGAGAGAGAGAGAGAGAGAGAGAAAAGCACCCCGTGACGATGCCAGTCAGAGACAAGGCTTATAATGTGGCTGCGCCATGCGCTGCCAACAGCCACAGATAATCTAGGACTACCCACTGAGCACTGAAGCACTGCTTAAATATTTGATTGATTAACTGTCCTGTTGCTGCCAGAGAGTAAGAGGAGAGCATCAGAGAAGCCAGGACGAACACAGAAAAAACAAACAAACATGCATGTGGGTGCACACCGGAAGCGTTTGAAAACACATGGCGCAGACACACCAACACATACACCCCCATAAATCCCAACACAACAACATTGGAAGACGGGGCAAACACAAACATGTACACACTGAAAGCATGTGTACACTCTGCAAAGACAGTGGAATGGGCTTGGCATAGGAAAACAAACATAAAGGCTGAAATTAATGAGGACAGTAGTGCTGTTGATGATACTCATCTGGATTTGGTTTTTAATCACCACACTGGTCTCTCTTGACCTGACATTATTGATAGAAATTGATTACAAGTCAAAGAAGGGTTGGATTCAGCATGCTCAGTTACCTACCCTGTATGTGACACACACACACACACATAAAAAAAAAAAACATACACCCTGGCTGTGACACACACACAAAGAAAACATACACCCTGGCTGTGAAAACATAGGCAGCTGGCCCCCCACGCTCCAACACCCTCCACAGGAAGAGACAACACCAGCACTTCCTGTGGCTTTGAAGCAGCGGTCTCAGGTCCCCTGTCAGTCCCCAGTTTCCTTTGTCTTAACCGCAGGAAGGAAGCCCTCTCTAGCACGAGGCCACAAGGCCCTAGGGAGCAAGAGAGTGTGTGTTTGTGTATGTGCAACCTTCAAGTGTGTACAGAGTTTGCCTTGTTGAGGTCACATGCATTTACTTGCAGGGTTTTTTTCCCTTCTGACACTCCAGTGCATGAACTTTGGTTGCAGCGAGGGTGTTTAGGCAGAGGGAGAGAGCAGAAGAAAACTGCAATAACTTCCTCCTCTTTTTCCTTTTTCCCCTTATGGTTGTTGGCCAAATGCATGATGAAGAGAAGTTGAGGGAAAGACAAAGAGAGAAAGGGAGGGTGGTGGGTGGAAAGACAGGGTGAGGGGGTTGGGGTGCATTGCTGTACTGTGTGAGTGACAGCACCGGACACTGGGTAATGGGAGGTGGTGCATGTCCGTGTACGTGTTGGGAGGATTCTATGTGTGTATAAACATGCAAACCACACACATTCATATATATACACAGGCAGGCACACAGATGCACACTAACATCAGTGGGGGCGGTGAGGAAAAGGAAGGCCAATAAATATTTACTGACACAGCAGAGGAGGAGAACGGTTGTCCACTGGTGGAAACAAAAGGCAGAGGATGAGGAGCGGCGTGCCAGGAAACCTGCCGGCTGCGGGCGCTGCGCCCCACTTGTGCCCACATGGAAAACAAGAGGAAGACAGGAAGAGAGGACAGAGGAGAGAAAGAGGGCAGGGAGGAAGACATGAAACGCAGCTACCAATCATTAAATAAAAAACAAATAACTGTGTGACAGAGTCGGTTTATGCAGTACGTATGAATACTAAAGCTTTCATAATATTTTTGTTTTCATATATTACTTCCTCAGGCTACACTTTTAGTTGAATCTCTCTTCACAGTTGTCCAATAATTCAATAAATCCTTCTTCCGGTTAGTGATACACAATTCCGTAAAACAATAACACAATAAATGCTTGAATTCTTATTGGTTGTCACTTGGCTAACAACTCCTTTATTGCTGTGCCATTCTAT
>JAVQJX010160145.1:0-10142 GCA_036025115.1 Ambassis agassizii
AATCTGTGGCCAATACCCAACAACCAAATGTTAGAGTGTGCACTGAAGACGAACTGGTTAAAGATAAAGATTTGTCACAAAAGTTAACTTCAGGAATGAAACTCAACAGGGAAACAGAAAGGAGGACTACAGACGTGAATTTGACAACACTTTCTGATAATGGGAAAATCAGGAAACCCATAACAAACACGAGTTCTGTGCAGACTGTACAAACGTTTCCCTCTCAAATTGAATATAGCACTGGTACACAGGAAAGAAACCTCCAGCTTAATCAGGAGGGAAGCTCTCTGGCTGAGGACAGTTTACAGTCTGACACTATAACCAACCCAACTCCTGAGCCTAGCCCATTGTTAACAAAAAGAAATTGTGTGTCCCCCATCCCTTCTGCCACTCCACAAGAGCTGGCCTCTGGAGCGAGACGCAAAATCCTCACAACCAAGGCTATTTCTGAGGAGTCATTTGTTGGTAACTACTCTCAGAAAAAAGAGGTTCCTACGCAGAGCAGCAAGCTCTCCACAAGTTCTCTCAACATTTCTGTGTCTCCAAGCACATCTCGACGATCACCTCTGCTTCAGCCTGCTGGTGAGGGAGTCTCTCGCGTAGAAAGCCTTTCTCCTCTCATGAGTAGAAGAAAGACAGCATCAGATGCACAAACAGGAAGCCTGCTGTCCACTGACAACAACCATGCTGAAGAAAAGCCTGCAGAGAAGGACAAATATAATCCATTCAAAGGTAAAGGTCTTAGTAGATAGTTAGAGTAATAACAAATCATCAACACACTGTGATGGATCTCTTCTGTCTGTCCAGCTCCTCAAGTTATCCGCAAGATCAGGAGTGAGAGCTTCACAGACGCATCAGGACACCTGAAACTGTGGTGCCAGTTTTTCAATGTTCTTAGTGACTCTGTGATCAAATGGTACAAAAATGAAGAGGAAATTGCTCGGATTAAAAGAAGGTAAGTGCACAGAGAACAGTATAACATTTATATTGAGTTGTAGATCAGTTTAAGTCTTGTTTAACAGAGTTTCAGAGTAATTTATTGGTGTTGTGATTCCAGTGCAGGAGATGAAACTCAAGTTAATCTTGCCATTGCTCAAGTATCATCCAAAGACGCTGGTGTTTATGGATGCTCAATCACAAATGAATACGGAACGGACTCAACCGACATTCTACTCAGTTCAGACAGTAAGTATTGTTTTTGATTGAATTTGGCATAAAATGAACTAATGTTTTCTTATTCTTAAATGTTTTTTTCTCTGTCCTCTCTTCTTGTGTTTCAGTCATTGGTGGAATGTCCCTACGTGAAGACCTTGGTGGTGAGATGAAGTTTTAGATATTTTCGATCACTAATTATTTTTTTCTGTGTTTTTCTAACTACTCTATTTATGTTCTTGTGAGTGCAGTTGGGGAGGAAATCGAAATGACACCCATGATCTTCAGCAAGGGTCTGGCTGATTCTGGTGTCTGGGGCAACAAATTCTTTGGCCGTATAATGATGAAGGAATCTCACATTGGAGATGGCTGTTCTCATAAAGTCTGGAGGGCAAAAGTCATCTACGGTCTGGAGCCTTTGTTCGAGTCTGGAAACACTTGTATCATCAAAGTATGTAACCCAATTGCCTATGGAGGCAAAGAGGACAGCTGTCTCACTGACAGGAACCTGGACTTTATGAAGCAAGTACGTAAGAAAGCTTTGATGTGTAATTCATGCTTTCGTATGTCACTTGATAAACTAGCAATTCCAGAATTAAAGTGAATCAGGTGCCATTCTTGCTACCCACGCAGGATTACTGTGGCACTAATCGCATTAGGATTGAATAATGGTGTAGGTTGAACAGATCTTTACTGGATATTTTCCAATCTGCTGCACACAGGAATGTAAAATTCAGAACTTGGCTCGTGAATATTGCAAAATCTTCTCAGCAGAGGCAAGAGTGATAGAAAACTTTGGGCCCTGTCTTGAGTGAGTATAATTAGTTTTCTCTTTTGAGTATGATCTACAGAGCATGGAGCATCTTTTAAAGGTATTTCCATTTTTACAATGTTTGTTAAACAGGGTGATTCCAGTCTACTTGATGTACCGACCAGCAAACACAATCCCCTATGGCACAGTGGAGGCTGATCTGACAGGAGTCTATCAAAAGTACTCTGTCCTGGATCATGCAGGCAGAACAGATGTGAGGGCCGGTTCAGAGGTGGAGCAGAAGTGTAGTACCCTGCAGCACTGGATCTTTCAGTGGACCAATGGGAACCTGCTGCTCACCCGGCTAGAAGGTACACTAACTCCTGTAATTTAATGATGATCACCTTCCTACAATGTTACTGCACTCAGCTTGTGTTAAAATCTGAGTTCTGTTTGTAGCAATAATGTAGTGAACACAGCTGTTTTTAATTTGACTAGACTTTATTTTTTTATAGAGATTAGAATATTTACATCCATTGCACATCATCTATGAAATCTGAAAAAGAATGTTGTATGATTTGTCATATTTGAATTGTGGCAGGTGTGTGTTTGTCACATCTGCATATATTATGTGAGCATCAAAGTAATCCCATGGTGTTATTTTGCAGGTGTTGACACTAAGATCACCAATGTTGGGATTTCAGTCAAAACAACAGGGTTTGTACATTTGTATTGTGTTGTTTCTGTAAATTATACTCCAAACAGCTCATTTTACAGGTAATTTACATTTTAGCCGATTACATGGAATGTTTGTTTGTCACTGCAGGCACCAAGGTTTATCTGTTGAAGGGAATCCCAAAGTTTTTGAGCAGTTTGTCTCACAACACAAGTGCAACTACTTCTGTGGTCTGCTTGGACTGAGGTCAATGAAGGTCATGGAGTCTTTAGTGATTCCAACAAAACCAAAGGGTTCCAAGAGCCCATTACTTCAACGCAAGATGGCGGCTGGCTCATCCAGTCCTCAGACTGCCAGGAAAGCTGCTGGCAGTCCAAGGCTCCAGAGGAAGGCTGAGCAAGATGGAAACAAGACCCCCACTAAACACAAATCTGCTGAGGGTCCCAAAGTGGTCAAGACACCATAGAATGAATAACTCCTGTACTTTTAGAACATCCTAAGGAGATGATGAAAGGGGGCATATTAACTTTAATTTTAACAGCCACCATTCCTTGTCATAAATTCAGATGCAGTGGTGTACCTGCATCTATGTTCAAATCCAAGTGCTTAATGTGTTGTATATTAGAGTATATCCAGCATGTATATTCTATCAATCACGTATCATGAGTCACACATTGTGAGTGCTGATCTCAGGGCAGTGTGTCTGTACTACATGAATGTGAGTCATTTTGGGCTGAAGTGGCACTGTTGTCTTCTGGCAGTAATTAATCAATTTTTCAGGAATGTATCAAGTCAAATGTAGCTTCACATGACACTGTTGTACAGTGGCTATGGTGCTGTTTTGCAGCACTGTATTGCTGTGCTTTTTTTATTATTGTATTGTATCCTGACATGTTTTCTTGCTGTTCTTCTTTGCACTGCGTTTTTAGAAACTGCACCTTTGGATGCAACTGGCTGTACAATAAAAGATATGATCCTGTATGTTTGCAGATGATATCAAAGCATATGAGAGGGTTACAGGTTGTCAAGACTCAGAGTTTCTTCCCTTGTAATATAGACTAAATTTACATATTATGGAGTGGGCTATGTAAAACCATCCCACTCTTTCTATCTCACATCAGCTTTCATTATCATATCATCTGGAAAGAAGGATGGTGGATGAGATATATATATATATATATATATATATTTTCAGTTTTTTATATATTTTCAGTTTTATCAGCCATACATTATGGCGAGTGTAAAAAAAAAGTACTGTTGCATGCCTAATAACACTGAGGGGCAAATTACAATCCTTCACAGATATTAGAGAATGGGTGTTTACAGGGTGAAAGGCTAACTTCATCAAGATAATTATATGTGATTCCCAGTCATTAGTGAGTCATCGCTTATGTAAGCAGTGGCCTCACACACAAGTGTGAACAGTGCTGGAAATCCACATGAAAAAGTGCACTTAATGTCACTTCTGATGCTGTCCAGCAGCCTGAAAGGGTTATAGGTTGTCAACAGAAGGGAGAGAGTTTGGTGTGAAGCAGCTGATGTTGTACAGTCTGTGTTTCTTTCACGCTATGACACCCACTGTGTTGGCAACATGATAACAGCCAGTACAAGAAGTCTGTTCATTGAAGTTTTTCTTTGATGGCTGTTGTGAATAAGTGACTTTGTAACATTATTTGGTCTGTTTCAAGTTTTGGAAAAAAAAAAAGAACTTTAGGCAGAAATTATGTGATAATAATGATAATTTTGCATGAGTATTCAGTTAGTGAGGTGGATATGTAGTAGCAACATGGAGGAGAGAGAGGCCTACTATGACACACAACACTCCTGCCACCTACTGTCAGTCCACTCACCATACTTTCGATACACAGAAATGCACAAGCACGCGCATTTGTAAAATGTCTGCTTACACTGAATTCAATGTCTGGAAAAGGATGATCTGAGTTTAACATTTAAGATCTTTACAGTATTTATTCATGGTAATTCAGAGTTTTCAAATTACCAATGACAGAGGGTCACTACAAAATACACAGTAACTGATAAAAAACAAAACATCCAGAAATGATCGATCTATGTAAAATCTTGCAGCAGATCTCCACGTCACACTTTTGAATCATCCAAGGAAAAATGAATTCAACTGTTTCTGTTCGAGAACAAAAAAAAAATGATGTGGGGGAAATTACATAGAAAATATGCATTGGCACAACTCTTCATGCTGCACTGAGCAGCTTTGACAAAATGCAATAAAGAGCGCCCCATCATTCAGAGTGATTTCAGCATTAATACCCATGACAAGTCACAGCAAATGAGAGGATTGTCAGTCCCCAACTGTAGACATTTTGCATGTACATTTGGTCAAGTAATTCCTATTTCCTTTAATAAAACATAATGTTGAGTAAATGTGAAGAGCTTGTACTCAGCACCCAAGTCTTAACCACATTAAATACATTTGCAGCATTCAGTCTCACAGTCTGGCTTATCATATAAAAATAGACCTGATTAATAAAAAAAACTATTTGTATTTCATTTTCATGGTTATGGCATATAATACCAAAGAAAGAGGAAAAAGAGTCTGCATAGGTAAGGTTATATCAGGAAGCACATTATTACATAAATCACAGTGAGGATTTACAGTCTATACGATCTGTAATTAAATTCAAATCAAAAAGCAGGAAAGGAGGGTGTGGTATCTAAGAACCACTTTCTCACAAGGTTGGCTGTGATTCTGACCTCACATTGTTATGCCTGACTGACCTCAATTACCATTGGCAGGCCAGGATGGTTGTGACCATTTAGGCAGATTATATGAAAAGGATCACACGTCCCTAAATGCCACAGACTAGCTGGCATTTGAAAAAGTTTTATCTCCGGTCCTCCAAAAGTCGCAGGCTGCCACCGGTCTCAGTGCCATCGCTAAGTTGACTGTCAGTGCTGAGTTAATCTACCATATCACAGCAGCTTTTGCTGACTATGAAATAATGACATTCTGATTCATATCACATGCTATTTTCCTCTCAGGAGAAGTTAAAGGCTAAATTTGAATATAATCAATGTTGATTGCAGAGGAAAAGGACGTAGTAAGAAAGAATACATGCTCAACTGTAAACTACATGCTGCAGGAGAAAAACATGTGTGATAGGCTACTATATTTAAACCAACCTGTAAAACAATTAGGACAGCACTGTTATGAAGCAGCCTTCTGGGGTCGCTGGGGGTTGGCTTTGGGGAATGTTTTGCCTTTTCTTGTGTTTTCCTGTTTCCCCTTGTAGGCACGCTGGGATTGCCATGTCTGTTCCCCTCACCTGCTCCTCAGTCATAAATCTGGTCTCCACTCTCCCCTCTTTGCCAGTCCTTCAACATTGATCAGCCAGCTCCACGTCTCCCTGCCGCTCTCCCTGAGACTCTCCCCTGTGTTCCCCCCTTGGACTCCTGTGATTGGCTCTGGCTCCAGCCCATCCTCCTGGCTTCCCAGCATGCCTGCAACCTCCTCAACTCCCTTGCTCCCTGTGTGTTCTCCGTAGCCTCCCTGTGGCCTCCCTGTGTTCCCTTGTGTTCCTCCACAGTGGATTCCTGCAACCGCTTTTTTGGCGGCCTCTTTTTGTTGAGAACTCTGCCCATTTGGCTTTTTGTGTTTTAGTTATTAATAAACCCCGGAACCTGCATTTGAGTCCTTCTCTCTTTACCTGCGCACAGCGAACCATAACAAGCACAAGGTACTCCCTAACAATAGTGTCATTTGTAGCAGGGGAAGGGCTGCAGTAACGATGATAGACATGCAGAACAACATCCTCTTCATTGCAAATGCATGTCATCAGAACAAAGCGGTGCACAGCCACAAACAACTGCAGGATTCAGGTCATTTGAAATCTGCACTGATGATGTATGCGCACATGTAAATATGAATTCAGGATAAGTGCTGTGCTGACTGGATCAGTTCAGTAAAAATGATGCTGTTTAAAAATGTCTGAATATTTCTGCACAAATGTTTTTCATTCAATGGAAAAAATGTTAATTTAAAATGTGTTTTATTATAAGGTCAGATGTATGCACATGGCCCTGCTGACACTGTGTCACAGGAAAACCAAACAGAATCAGGGAAAAACAAAACACCGATCAGATAAACACAAGCCTGTTGTAAGATTAAAAGTAACATTTAATCAAAGATAAAATTATATGGGTCATAGAAATGGCAATATAAACGTGACTTTTTAATAATAGTGTAAACACATGACACAAGTGTGTCTAATTATACCTACAAGCTGAGTCAACAGTCAAAAAGGTTGGTAAGTTTCACCTGTGTTGAGACCAACTATGTTATAAATTGCTCACTCAAATGCACTTCCTGCAGGAAATTAGATGTGATCCACAATAAAAGGAAGCAGTTCATAATTAGTGGTCGTTTACTGCTCATAATTTTCCTTTTTGTTAGATTATTACAACATTGATTAGGATAAGTGTTAATTAAAGTCGTAATAGAAAGTAAACTCACCCACACTTTTACTACCAGATATATTTGCAGAGCAAGTTTACCCAGCCATTAATATGTCATCAGTTATAGTGACTCTTTTAATGGTGGTTGTTTGGTTTATGACACATTTACACATCATGGACAACATGGATTCACATTTGAAAGGCAAAATGATGGCTCAATAACTGCATGCGATCATAAATGGTTTGCTTGTCCAAAAATGGGCCAAATTATCTGTACTTTTTTTTTTTTAGCATCTATCATTGGCCACTTGTTTTGAACCTAGGGCCATTCACAGCTGATACTTTTCAGCCCCACTGCTCTCATCACAAATGTATTTATTCAAATACATATAAACTAGTTTTGTATCTTGACTAGTTTTCAATAACATTGAAGGGGCATCTTATTAGACTTTTTTTTTTTTTACATTTCAGCTAATATGTTCTTACATTGCTCAGAATCTTGGTGAAAGTGTGTTAAAGTACAACAATGCCTTCTGTCAGAGTACATACCCAGCTGCATAGACAGATTATTCATGCTGTCACACTTCACTTTCTAACTTTTATTCATACTGCCTTTTTTTTCCTGTTAGTACCCACTGTGTCCAGTCTCGTAATTTAGCATGGCATGAGATTTATTTAATTTATTATTGTTGTAAAAATTATTTTTTTTACATGTTTTCATTTTGGCTTAGGCTAGTATTCCAGTGCTGTTTTACTAACTGGTAGGCTATATGGTCATCTTGTTCTAATAGTCTTTATCATCTAATTAAAAACAGATTCTGTTGATCGCAGCACATCTGTTCTTTTGATCGCATTCTCTCATAAATAGCAGTACCTCTTTACCAGCTTGAAGCACTGTATTTGGTGAGAACACGGTTTTTTTTTTTTTGGAAACCCCCTCCTGTGCCTGCTCTGTCTCGTATCCTGTGCTGACACCTCAACACAGCGCTCTCATGAGGGCGGAACTTCCGGTTTAGCGCACCCGGAAGATTCGGATGCAAGTTTTAACAGCGCGACTCTGCATCCATATGTTCGCTACTTCAAACATTTGAATGTGATTGGGGTGCTTTTTGTATACTGTAATATTTGCAACGATGTTATCTTTAGACTTTCTTGACGATGTTCGTCGCATGAATAAGCGGCAGGTGGGTACCAGAGCATTAGTTTTCGACTCCCTCTTTGGCAGCTCAGAGCTAACTGTCTGTAGCCGCTGACCGCTTTTTGACGTTGTAGCTTGACTCTCAGTTGTTAGCCACCTCCAAAGTGAAGTAGTCCACACATACGTGTGTTTTTTAAAAAGCTTTTCACACAGTGCTCCATGCAGTGCACATGTAAACCGTATGTAAAGAAGAATGCTAGCTGTAGTGTAGCTAGCTGTTTCCCTTATTTCCCTCTTCTATTGTCTTGACACCGCTAGCAAACGTTTAAAGCCAGATGTGCTTGCTAATAAATAAACGGTGTTTATACGCATTATTGAATAATAATGATACTTAATTGTCCATGAACTCCTCGTATCTTTGTTATGAAACCTCTTAGGCTAAAGTAAAAACTCCAAATTTGTTTTCAGCTCTATTACCAGGTGCTGAACTTTGGTATGATTGTGTCCTCTGCGCTGATGATCTGGAAAGGACTGATGGTTGTCACTGGCAGTGAGAGTCCTATTGTTGTTGTTCTCAGGTACGTTCTCTACATGTGTTGGGGTTTAGTTTAGTAAAGCCTCTGTCAGTGCCACACTTAACATTTGTACCTCAAGAATAGGCAAATATAGTAGCAGTTTTTGGGTATATTGTATATGCTAACACTTTGTTAGCTATATTGTCACATATTCAGTTTTATTATCAGATTATCTTTATGATTCTGTTAACATTTCTCTCCATTTATGAATTGTGTTAAAGTGTGTCTTACAAAAACCTAAAAAAAACTACTGTTTTAAATAAATATTTGTTTTCATGGAAATGCAAAAACGGGTGGAAAAAGAACCCTCATATATACAGTGGCAGATCATAGGCTTAAAGAAATCTTACTAGTTCTCCTCAGCTAGGAACATTTTAATTCATGCATTCATCAGTTCTGAACTGATGAATGCATGAATGAATGAACCTCTTGAATGTCACTGAGGTTAAAACCAGTACAATGTTGGTCAGGTCCATCACTGAATAGAACATAAGCAAAGAAGAGAGGTTCGCAAGCAAAATTGCCTGTCTACAAGTCAGTGCTCTAAACTGTATTTCAGTTTTCATTAATGCATTTTTGCACCTTGAATATCATGAAAACATTCTATAAAATAAACATTCTTCGGGGAGCGGCTTCTCCATCTCTGGGATTATGACTGTGAAGCACAAATGAAAATGTAGTTAATTTTTACAGTCGTTTCTCCATCTCATTGCAGTGGAAGTATGGAGCCAGCTTTCCACAGAGGAGACCTTCTATTTCTCACCAACCGAGTAGAGGATCCCATCAGAGTCGGGGAGATTGTTGTGTTCAGGATAGAGGGCAGAGAGATCCCAATAGTACACAGAGTACTAAAGATTCATGAAAAGTATGAACTTATATTTTATTATTAAAATTATTAAGTGATTTTCAGAATCAATACATTCCAGTATGAAAAAAAAAAATAATATATACAAATATATTGTATTGATGTTTTTGCACCCCTGCTTATAATTTGTTCACAGGCAAAATGGCGACATTAAGTTCTTGACCAAAGGAGACAACAATGCAGTGGATGACAGAGGACTGTACAAGCAGGGTCAGCACTGGCTGGAAAAAAAAGACGTGGTGGGACGAGCAAGGGGGTAAGTTGGAAAAATACATAAAAAAACAGTAATTGGGATTGTTTCATTGCAGCTTATCTACTGACAGAACAAAATGAATACCTCTCCTCAATCCATGTCCTAAAAATCAAACCAAGCCTTACCCACCATCCCTAGGAATATGTTTAATAAAGGTGTAATCTGCCTGACAACAGCATAAATAAAAACACTAAGAGAAGATGTACTGAAATCCCAATGTCTTCACTGGCAAGATAGACAGAATTGCTGTCAGCAAAAGATGCAATTAAAGCAACACTTGCAGTCCGAATGAGTCAAGTGTGAA
>JAVQJX010160239.1:0-10806 GCA_036025115.1 Ambassis agassizii
TCACTCATTTATTTCAATAAATGATTACACTCATTTGAATTGTTCCATTTTAGTCAAAACAAAATCAGCTGTTACTACAAGCTACACACAAAACGGCATGTGTGGGGAAATGTGATTCACAAACAGAATGCTGCACTTTTGATTGTGATTTACAGTGTGAGTGTGTGACAGTCAAGATGAGAACAATAACCACTAGTACCAGTGTCTGCTACTGGTCTCAGTGGACATGTAGGTCTCTTCTTCTTCTTCTTCTTCTTCTTCTCTCCTCTCTGGAGGACAAGCATCTTGTAGTGCCAGGTTAAAGAGATCTATTGTTGGCCCTTTTAATAGCATGATGAGATTGCAAAGTGAGTTTTTTGTTGTTGTTAGTTTTCCATTCATTTCTCCTTCTGTAATCCTCAATCTTTTTCTCCTTAAATACAAAGTTTTTGATAAAGTGAATCTTTGAACTTCCTCTGAGACCCACCCAGCATCTGTTAGATGAAAAAAAACTGTCAGCTCAGCACAAACACTTTCCAACAATACACGTGCATATGCAGAGCCATGAGGTCTTTTTTCACCTTACTTAAAAATAAAACAGCTGCAGGGCACAGTGGGGTCAGCCCATAAAATGTAAGGGTCCCATAAGTTCATTCATGTTTTTCTGCAAGACTACACTTACAAAAAGTGATATAAAAATATATAATAGCACTAATAATTCTGCATTCAATTAAATTGCATTAAATTGTGTGGAAGAAATAATGAGATTTCAGTAGATGGGATCGTCATTACCCTGGGTTAAATTTAAAGACAAAGCCTAGGGGTAAATAATGAAGTAAACGACTTACAGTAGATGTAAATAAAACATAGTCAGCCCTGATGTTGTGCTGCACTGCGATATTGATCACATTCATAGTTTTAAAAACGGGGTCCTGTCGAGGAAACCCAGAAAAATGCATTTGGGGAATAATGTATAGCACATCCACACACAGGCTTGGTTTGGTGTGGAAATACAGGATTTCGATCAGTGAGAGACCTTCACTACTTCACTTAACTTTTGTTAGAATCATTAGAATGCTAAGAGCTTAACGGCAACCACATATTGAGCATGAGGCTATGCATTCAGGACTGTTGGATGGATACTGAAATACAATCACTGCAGCTTTGTTTGCTTTAGTTGGCTGGAACATTATTCAACTTGATTCCAATTAGAGAATAAACTGCTGAGAGCTTTGTTGTTTATGGGCAACATGAGACACAAACTAGTGACGTTTATGTGGGTCTGTGTGTGTGAGTGCTACTTTACATATTCTCTTCAGGACAAAAGCATCTGACACTCCCTCTGTAGATGTATAACTGTGAAGAATATTAGGCTCCAGTCTCTGTGAGGAGGAACTCCTTCTGGGTTTTCTTAATCCAAACTCTACAAGGAGATAATGAACATGTGATCAACAGTCACATTGTTGTTTTACACATTAACAGTACATTTTTAAATATTAAAAAAAAATCTTCTGGTTTTTAAAGATTAAATGTATTTGAACACCTGAAAATGCTGGACATGCTATTTATTGGACTTTTTGTGTCAGATGGTACAAATAAGGCAAAACACATCACATCACATGACCTTACTAATGTTGGTGGGGTGATTCAAATTACATTATGCTCTTCTGGCAGACTTTGGTAGTCACTATGTGGGAGTAGAGGAACCAGTGAGCCTTTTATTAGTTATTGCCCATCTGAAATCAGTATGCATAACTAATGTTCTTTGTCACAATTCACATTGAATGTTTAAATGTTACAAATGATATATAGTTTCATAACACTATGACACTATATATGAGCTGTGATATATAAACATGTCATTTGTTTTATTCCCATTGCATGTTTTTGCACTACCGCTTGTGTCATTCTAATAAGTCTCTTTCTCTCTCCTCCCCCATCTTTAGCTCGGACCGACTGATGGATGACACAATAAGGTAGGACCGGCTTTCTGTCTTGTACATGTGTGAATACATATATTTGCATATGTGACAGCCCCAACCTCTTCCTTGTTGAGTCTTACCAGTCATGTGACAAAAAATGGACCTTAACATAGCCTGAAGACGTTGAGCACTACTGTAGCAGAAATGCACTGAAAAAGATAAAGATATAACGCCAACCTTCAGACACACACAGTCTAAAACCTGAATAGTTTTTTTTAAACCTTGACTTGAATGAACCAACTGTGTGTTATGATGATTAAAATGAGAGCTTTTCATGCACACCAAAACCTTGGAAGTGTGCCAAGAGGTGGCCACATAATAATAACTCCTCCCACATCACTGATTTATTGGAATCATTCATCTCTCACTGCCCCTTTCTCTCCCTCCTATACAAATTACAAATACGCTGCTTAGGATTCAGCGTCCTTCCTTTACTGCCTTTCCATCTTTTCCTGTTGTTTCATCTTGTAAACTATGGATCCCCAGGGGCTGCCAGCAGCAGCCTGATTGGTGGGTTTTGACACTGAAATGGTGGACGATGCAGTGTGATTTTTTTTATTTATTTATTTTTAAACTCCGTACTCAGTTGTCAACTATGCATATTTGATGATGTATAGACAACGATATAACAACGATACAATGAAAAACAAAGGAAGCTTTAACTACCATTTGTTTTACAGTATCGGGAGACCTACTCACTTTGCAATTTTGCATCCCATGTTTAAAAATGTTATTATTTGCTAATAGGGCTTGTGTATCTGTCTGTCTCTCATCTTATAGTTTTACCTTTTCAAACATACACACCATTTGACAAATTATCTTTTGTTCATGGTTGGATATACATTTTTATGAATCTTTGAAACACATTTTTTTTTATATTTTATTTAATATTTCTGCAGAGGTTTTATCCTCCAGCTCTGATTCTCATGAGCTGGTTAACATTGAGATGTAGGCTAGTGGAAGTTGCTGCAGTCAGCAAAGTGTTTCTACCTGACTGAGGAGAACATGATCCCCAAAACACTGCTCCAAGCCAAGACTGCGGACCTGTCCCCTCGGTAACCTCCAATCACAGGAGATGCCTTTACTTCACACAACCTCACAGTCAAATTTCAACTCTGCAAACTATGTTTTTTTTTCTCACAAGGTCAAGCTCGTGTGCATCCAGGCTGCTCATCAACTTTAGCAGCTCAAACAGTAAACAACAGTGGTGATTTCATTACTTTGTTTTGGTCTGCCTCCTAAGGGGCTCTGTCACTCTGGGATGGGAGGAGATGTCCCATGTGACCATTTCCAACTGTTTGTCATGCTGCTGCAAGACTTACATTGAGAAAAATAAAATAAAATAAAATAAAATAAAATAAAATAAAATAAAATAAAATAAAATAAATATCCACCAGTGATACTCACATCCACACAATTTTCTAGTTGGCAGTTATATATATCTGTATAATTGTCTCTGTAATATCAAAAGTGTTTGCTAGTGTCTTTAGTACAGTTGTACTGGGATAAATGTGCAAAATCAGTTTCTACTACAACACCACTGTAGCTGCTATTGATTACTATGTGTAATGGATGCCATTGAGGCCAACATAGAGGCTGGAACTTTTCCTGCCAGCTGCACTGCTGCACTTTTCTGCTCTGAAAGTCGCTGAGACTCCGGTTTAAGCAATTCTGTACCTTCTTTCTCCAAGCTGTCTCACACCCAAGGTGGTTTTAATGAGCGCCCTCATTGTACTGGTTAAAGATGTGTCAATACACTGTTTAAATTCTTACACAGGAGGATATAGACCAATTCTAAACATACACTTATGCTCTATTTACATCAGACAATACAACAGCACAGACTACCTCTATAGTCTATTAGTACTGAGTACTGTGATTATGGTTTGCATGTTTTTATGTGTTAATTTCTTTGCTTGTTTTATACTGACCATTTGTTTATACTATATTAACCATATTTTTGTGGTTACAATGTGTTTTTCCCGATCCTTTATTCTAGCTGTACACATGCTTTATTTTACTCTTGTATGCGTTCATTTTCCTCTGCTGGTCAGAACAATTGGTATATGACTAAAAATGACGTGATTTTCTTTAGTATTGCAATGGCGACCAAGGAGAACATGACCTCCCAAAGGGGCATGCTGAAATCCATACAGAGCAGGGTCAACACACTGGCCAGTATCCTTTATGCTGCGCATGTGCGTTCATATGCATGTGTGGTACCAAAAGAAAGGCATCTTTCTTTGAATCCCTTTGTAACATGTTTGTGATCCTCCTTAACTCGAAACTCTTCCAGACCGTTTCCCAGCTATCAACAACCTCATCCAGCGAATCAACCTGCGAAAGAGAAGGGACTCTCTCATCCTTGGCACAGTAATCGGCATCTGCACCATCCTTCTCCTGCTCTATGCTTTTCACTGAGACTCAGGCCTGCTGAAATCTTTAAAGAAGCAGGATTCAGCTGCTTTTTGTAGCCTGGGAACAATGCAGAGACTGGACTCAGTGGTTAGAAGACTGAGCAGAAGGACATTTTGTTGGTTCGGTTCTGGGACAGCTCTGGCCAACATGTTTTGCTGAACTTGTATTTAGCAGGGGGACAGATGGAGGGCTGGTGGTTAGGTGTCCCTCTGCCAACAAGGTAATGGAGACCAAAAGTACAACTAAGACTAGTTTTTAAAAATATATATTGTTAACTTGCTTGGAGAGAAACTGTGAGCCTGTGATTCACAGGTGGAAGGATTTTTAATGAAATGGTCCTTTTTAATTGATAGAATGGGATGGATTGTTTATTGTGGGCTGTGAAATGTGAATTAATAAATTATTCATATCAGTATGTTCAAAAAGTGTGTAACGCTAGATAGTCATTTTAAACGTTTTATTTTCCAAAATGATTAAAACAATGAATGAAGCATTTTTAATTGTGAGTAAATTCAACCAGCAGAATGGCACTGCAGGACATCATCTTCTTCAGGTGAGAGAGCAGAACTCAAACATTTTGTAGTTCATGGTTAGCTCCACAAGGGCTTAGCAGTTAACTAAAAACTTATCTGAAACCTAACCAGTGCTGGTTAAGTTAAGGTATTTTATACTAACTGTGACATATTGCAGGTGGTTAGCACGCTGACCGTTGGCCTCAACCCCCCATGACCCCCATCTTCTTCTCTGTTTTTTAATTTTGTTGTAGAAAGTTGATTTGTAATTTTGAATTCCGTGAAATGGAAACATCCTCTAGCCTTCTGCTTATAACATAGGAGTCACATGTTACCTAGGAGCTGTCTCTGTTTACAAAAATGCCAGTCAGTTGTCAAAGTCATCTTGAATTGTCCTCTTTATTTAAAAGATGAGAAGCAGAATATTCCGCGGTCTTTATAGCCCCTCCTTTAAGCTTTATAAAACACAGCAGCCCCCTGATGAGTGCAGTGAATTTGATGGTAGCGGAGCCTGTGCAGCCTAAATCGACTTGAAACGCATTTTAAGGTGGGAAGTGAAGCATTCATCTGAGAGGGGGCCGGCTGTAGACGGGGTTAACCTCATTCGATTAAAGTCTTTCTGTGAAGGCGTAGGAGTGTGAAAACAAGACAGCGGTGCTCTGTGAGAAACATCAATGTGCTTTTTTCTCACTGCTTCAGACTCTTAGGACAAAAAATCACACATCAATGGACTGAAGAGGATAAATGTGAGTTATTGTCCTCACTCCCTCTTTGTTCTCTTTAGTTTTTTTCTCTATCAAGCAGTAAGTCAGCCCTAAATGTCTTCCATAAGCGTGCAATCCTGTGCTGAAGTCTAAATTTGGATTAGAAGTGAGTATGTGGGACTGCAGAGTTGTAACTCCTGAATATTTCAGCTGCTCACACTGAAACCCACCCAACACACTACAAGAATGCATCATTTGTCTGCTGATGGGAAAGTTTATTGACACATTAATAGACGTTTTGAGAGTAAAGCTTTGAACACTGTCTGGTCTGTATGTGAGGAGGTCAGTACACTGCAGTGTGTGAAGAAATCTGAAAAAAAAATCAGCCATGAATTTTTTCATTTTTCTTTTTCCTTTTTCCTCCCCTGCAATCTACAGTCTGAAGCTGTCGTGACGATGATAAATGGTGTTTGTGTTCCCTCAGGCTGAGTCATGTGCCTGCCGTATGTATGAGGTTCAGATTTAATAACAGCAACAGCTGTGCAGTTCAATGCAGTCCAATATAACCATGCAGTAGCCTTTAGATGAATCAATCTTTCTGATATAGTCACCATTAAAATGGAACGTTACACACACATTACATTCACACACTGTGTTTTATTCTGTTACAATGCACGGGGTTACCTCTTAGCCTGATAAGTTATGTGTATGTTAGGTAAGTGAGTGAAATTATGCTTAATGAAATTTGCACACACACTGTTTATTAAGCCAAGGATGCTTAGTTCAGCTTCTTCAAAGGGCCCTGCAGGACTATTTATATCCCCCAGTGTTTATTGCTTGACCTGCTGCTAACCTTCAGTGATTAACAGAGCAGCATGACTGTGGGCTCCTTTTCTTGTCTGTCATATCGCTCACCATCAAGTTACCATAAATCACCATCAAAAGGAAAAACTTGGACCATGCATGGTAACGTTTATTCCTGACATGCAAAATGTACACCACAGAGATGAGAACTGGCACATACAGTTATACTGGAACAGAAACAGCGATACACAGAAATGAAGTGAAGGTTTTTTTAACTGTTTTACTGACACAGCAGTGCTCATTGGCCAGGCAGTCTGACTCCTGACCAACAGTTTCAGACATGAAAAATGTGGATTAAGAATAGAGCAGTAGCCTGCACCGAGTAAACATGGTGAATCTTTGGATTGTGCTGCTTTCAGATGTCTGGATGAAGTGATTTTTTATGTACAAGAATGAATTGTTATTGTTTTTTTAATCACATGAGCTGCATAGTCTAGCTGGTGTTTACTCATACGAACCCTTGAAGAGTCATTGTAACTCAACAAATGGCAATAATTTTGACCACGTTTCCTGATTGGAATTTGCCAGGGGTGAACAAATAACTTGAACAAAGAAACTTGTTTCTGTGCTTGAAGCAGAAGCCTGTTAGTGGGCAATACAGCACTATGTGTTGATGAACTTCATACAATTCTGTCTGACAAGGTGAATACAGACAATTTGCGTGCTTTAAGGAATGCTTCTCTTAATGCTGTTTTTTTTGTTACCAGTCAGTCTTTACCCTGATCATTTATTTTTTTAAAAGTGTGTTTAAGCCTGCTTGGCCCATAGCATGCGTACATATTGCATATATAGTTTCCATATAAATATATTTCATACCAATTAAAGGAGCGGGGAGAAAAAAATACATTTAACAGTAAATGTATAACAGTGTAGGAATGGTGAGAGAGAGAGATGGCGTAGAAATGTAAAATAGAGTTTAAGCTGAAGAAACAGAGAGGACAATATGAGGAAAAAAATAAGGAATTTATAGATGGTGGAAGATTTTGCTTGCCTTTCAGTCACATAATGTACATAAATCGCTCTTCCATGTGCAAACCTGCTCGTCACTTGGACTCCTTAATCAGATATGAAACAGCTAATAACAGTCAGAACGAAGGCAGATGGTTATCTACATTCATGCATGCAGTTGGTCTCTTTTTTTTTCTTGTTGAAAAAAATTAGAATAAATAAAATTAAAAATTGTGTTCCCTGCCCCCTTTCACAAACCCACTGATAATCCACATGCTGACAAAGCAGCCATTGTGACAGTCTTAACAAACCCAGCACCACTTGGCATACAAACATGTTATAAAATGTACATATACAATGTATATATATATATCTATATCTTCATATATCCATGTTTCAAATATATTTTGTAGCTGTATATGCGTTGAATGCAGAGGTTCAGTAAGGAATATATGAGGATTATATGTTGCTGAATCCATTTGTCAGAGCCCCATCCCAGACATAAAAGTCTCAGCATTCACTCTCTGCAGATCATCCTCATCAGTTTGAGTTCATATTCATATTCAGTCTTATTGAACACACACGTCATCTACTGTCTGTTTTTCTCCATTTATACCTGTTTTAATCATTAATATCAGGATTTTTTGTTATTTTTGTCAAGCAGATGTGACTGAATTCTAATGCATGCAAGGATTTTTTCCCCCATTTGTTTATTTGCTGCAAGACTGTCTGTCTCCCTCTCTCTCCCGAGTCTTTTTTTTTGTTTTGCTTTCTTTATGTGGCCATGTAATTACAATATGGCATAAAGATATGAATTCATTAATTTATTTTAGGACCGGGCTTTCCCCCCTTTTGTTGTTGTTGCATCGGTTGTTTGGCTTTCATGGTTTATTTCTTTGTCTCGGGTCCTTTGTGTCATTGGGTTACTGCAAAAAATCAGAAAGAGAAGAAACTCACTATCACATTATCTTGCCAAGTATATGAAGCAAAGCAAAATGATAGACACCCTTTCTGCTCTTTTAGCTAACTACAGACACACAGTAAATATGCTGACTTTGGACATAGAAAACATGTGCGTATGTGGCAGTGACATACATATCACATTGTAATCATAATGCAGGCATTCTGCTGAACACGTGTGCTTATAATTATGTGAGCATGTAACTCATGCACAGATTTTCTGAGTAATATAAATATATTTATATGTTTATATGTTGTAAGCTTAAACCTAACACAGTGTCTGCCGTACTGTGACATCATGCATCTACACATTTGTATGTACTTCTGACTATACCTGAAACTGTGACGTAGACTACGATGATGACCACACCCAGGCCGATGGAGACGATACTGAGCAGACGAGCAAGTCGTCCCAGCCTCCTGGCTCCATCCATATCCCCCGCCTGCAGGCTGTTTCTGGACTAGACACACATTATAAACATACTTAAATCAGAGACATGTGACACATAGTTTATATGAAGCTTTGAAATAAAGCTATGAAATAGTCTTGAGTATATAGAGATGGAGATTGACACGCTTATGGAGCTTACGGTCAGCGTCAAGGTGCATTTGAGGACCTGCAGCCACTGTGCACCTACAGTTTGACACTGTAAAGTTTGAGCATTTCACATTGGAAAATGATGGCAGAAAATGTGAGAGAAGTTATGGTTCACAGTTCCAGTGGAGTTAAATATTTATCAGGTGGATTTCCATTAATTGGTAGTGAAGTTGTTTTAAGGGGAAAATGACATGCACACAGTGTGGGAATATCTTGCTTTGCTCCTTAAGGTAAAATACCAACAATATTTTATTCCCAGCTGTCAATGGTGAAATTGTCTATTTCTGCCTGGCAGATTGGGATTGATAGAAAAATGTGACTAGCAGAGCCAATTGCATGAAGTAGGTGAGTGCAGCAGTGTGAAGGGGTTGTATATCTTTTTAACGCTGTCTGTATATGGCTTTATGTATGCTGCAGATATGGAGACAGGAGGATTTATGAGCATGTGTGTGAGCTATGATGGATCAGAGTCCTTAGACGTTCTGCATTGGCTTTATAAGAGAGTCCCAGAGCTGCAGAACTCACATGAAGGTGTTTTCCATTCAACTCAATCTTCAGTTTTAATTTTTGCTTCTAATTTGTAAAACTCTTCCCAAATACAGGAATGCTTGTTATTACACAACTAGCAAAAAACACATTATTGTCGAGAATAAACAGAACATAAAGATAATGTCATGAATTCACACAGGGATCTTCATTTCTGCAGCTTGCTGGAGAGCTGTCCGTGGTGCTGATCGTGTCACCGTACGGGCCTGTGTTGTGCTGTACACCGGGAAATGGACCTCTTTCCACTCCCTTAAATTATACAGTTGTATATTTGTAAGGCCATAAATTACACATAAAGCTGGGCAGGGTGTGGTGCATGAAATTCAGTTTAGTTGTATAAAGATGTTCAATTAATGAGTCTAACTACAGTGAAGATAAAACAGTTCAATTTAAAAGGACAAGGAAGAAAAAGAAGTGAAACATAATAATTTCACAGTAACAAAAATCCAGAACAATGTATTTGAAACCACAATATGTTTCTCTTCTTGCTTCAGTCACTCACTCAGCACTATGGGAATAGAGTTGGGGTTGCCTCAGAGTCAGATAGGATTACACTGCAGAGAGAAAGCTCTCCCTCCCTGATCACCAACTAGTTACTTTATCCTCTCTCTCCCATGAGCCTCACTGTCTCCAGGCTGTCTGTGGCAGTCACTTTCCCACTCGGGTACATGTGGGTGGGGACACAGCCCTGTGGGTATTACAGTGAACCAAGTGCTTTACTTGTAAATCAACAGCTGTCACATTTTTATGTTTGTGAGTTAACAAGTATATTTACACACTGAGCAGAATATATAGCTTATTGTTTTACATCCATACTAAGATATTTATTACATTTGTTGTATGATATGCCAAAAAAAAAGTAGTTTTATATTTGTTTTTCATGTTATTTTAGAGGTCATACCCTGATAAGAAAACATGTTATTGACTCATTCTGAGTCTCTTCTGCAACAGCATCATTGATCCTAATGAGGAAGGATGGGCAGTTTCTGCTCACGCCTTTAGAGCAGTTAGAGCAGACTGGGCCATTGTGGAAGGACAAGATATGCTAAAGCCCTTGCTTTTCTGCCATCATCGTTTTAAAGACTGTTTATTCATTTATGTAAAGGGTTCTTTCTCACAATGAAAACCATAAAAGCTTAATTGTGTGAACATATCAGTCAGATCTTGATTCCTGATAAAGAAAATAACATTTTCATTTCATACACACACACACACACACACACACACACACACACACACACACACACACACACACACACACACACACACACACACACACACACACACACACACAC
>JAVQJX010160281.1:0-10013 GCA_036025115.1 Ambassis agassizii
TCTTTTTTAAAAATACATACATTTTGAAAGTTTATTCAGAAGTCATGTCAGTAGTGAACCGAGAACAGTTGATATTATTGAAATCCAAGGTTACAGCAATCTAGGACAAGATCTGAACAATGATAATGTGATAGTAGTTAGTTGTATGTGCACTCCAAAATTGTAAATCCATGATAGGTGAAATCCCTGTCAATTCCAAAACTACAAACCCCTTCTTTGTTTCATATAAATGCCACTTAATCTAATGATGCGTTAATACAAAAAAAAATCACATACAAAAAAACCCCCTGAAATAAAATAAAATCATATATACAAACTTCTGTACATAGTGGGAATATGAATAAAAAGAAACAAAGAGTTGGAGCTGGGTGGTCTCATTTGCTTCAGTTTTGGAAAGTCGTTGGTCCAAGCTTATCTGTCTTAACAAAATCTTGTGTCATGATAAAATCTTGAAGTGGCAAATTCAGTGACTACTCATCTGTGCAACATGCCCTCCCTGCTGCAGACTGCATCGTATTAGCTAAAGAATAAAAAAAAAAAAAAAAAAAATAGATGATGACAGGAGGGGGCGGGCTGCTGTGAGGTATTCATCTTGTCAAGCTGGGACATGGAGTGAGGAATGTATGGGTAAGAAAAAAAAAGAAAAACACTTTCCTCTGAGGGAAGGGGAACAGTAACTGTTGTTTTTTTGTCGTGTTGTCAGCGTCTTTGTTTTACTGTACAATTCCTGAATCGATGGAGGCCTGCTTCCTGGTGGTCTTGGGAGGAGGTGGAGGAGGGGTCTTGCTGGGCAGAGGAGGAGGAAGATGCTGCAAAACAGACAACAAAGCCAGCTCTGAAATTCTGGAATCGACTCATCATCTTGATCTTATCCTTCACTCCTCATGCAAATGCAAAGACATACAAGTCCTTTAAACCCTCTACCTAATTTTAAACAGAACAAAGACATTATGGGAAATGTTAGAAAGAAGAAATACAATGTTCTTATTTTGAATGTGGTGCTGACAGCACATTTGAACAGTGACAAAAGTCTGTTGTGCAGTGTATAACACATAATACATATTTTACTGTCAATACTAAAAACCCACATGGTTCCATTAGATTGAAAACTCTACCACATGCACACAAAATGCTGCTGAAATGCTGCCTGAAATAAAAACTGATCATGTGGTTTAACATGATCCAACATTAATCTATATTCGAAAACGTATTTGGATGCTCTAAAATGCACAGTTGAAAAAGGGCAGCCATCACTGCAGGATAATAAGGTTTGAGATCAGGAAGACAGCAGCATGACTTTGTACCAAAGGAAAAGGTCTGACCTGCCATTTATTATAAATATTAGCCTCATTATAAAACAAAAAATATAACAGAGGCCATGATTAATCTTATATCAGACATAAAACATGATTTTTTACAGCCTTTGCACCAAAACATGTTCTTGGTGCAGGTAACAAATTCTAAAATCCTACTGAGGACATTAAAGAGTTTAGTTTAATGCATAGTTTTTGAATTATTTCTAAATCTTTGTGTTCTGTCTTTATTTACATTCCTGCACAGTATGGAAATGAGGTTATAAATCTGATAGGACAACATTGCTCTTGCTGATAAACATTTTACCTTCTTAGGTATAGATTGGATTTTTGCTGGTTACAGAATAACAGATTGCAGCTACTAGCTAGAGATCTCCTGGTACCGTGAGATAAGTAGGCGATTACAATTTTCATTCAACCCAAACATGTCAGACGTTTTTCTCTCCACCTAAGAATCCTTCCTGAAAACACCTGAGTTCACAGCAGAAAGAACAGACCGGGAGTAACACTCGCCGGTGACCTCACCTCTGCCCCCATCCAAGACTGTAAATGAAGAATGGCTCTCAGTCAGCCTTAGAACATCTGCTCTCACTACATTACTGTCAGTCTGCTGCCACACTGTGTGCCCGTGCACTGTTTTACTAACCTGTCCACGGGCCGTGACAGTGGATAAATAAGATTAGTTAACGGAGAGGCGAGGCGAGAGGATGGCTGCAGTAGTAGTCTGCGAGCTTGGAGAGACTGCTGATTAACAGCAGGAGACCTTCTGATGGATGTGAGAGGTAAAGTAATCATCCAATCAATCACGTCTGAGCGCCAGAGCCAGCTGGGTGGGTTGGGGTATAAATAACAGCAGGGTGGACAGGTGGGTAGAGGCCTTTGCCGCTAACTGACTGATGCCTACACTACTCCGTGACACACATTATGAAAATGATGGACAAATGCAGTGCAAGTCCAAATGTGAGTGTAAAACATGCTTGAACACACATTAGTACAGGAGTAGCGGATAGTGGAGGAGGCTGACCCAAATGTCAAGTGTGTGTAGCGGTCGCTTGTTTCATTACAAGTGCCATGCATCATTAAGGAGCTCCTCTCAGGCCTAATTAAAACACCTACTCTTTGATGTGGCGGGGGCGGTGGAGGCGTCGAGGGACTCATCAAGTCTTGATTATCTAGCAGGTTGCCGTAATCAGCTGTGCTGCCTTTCATAGGAAGCGGAGGCGGGGTTTCACCCTTGTCAGAGCAGCCCGTCCCGTTCAGCTCCAGATCTGTGTAAGAGGACGCTCATGAGGTCACATTCATCATCAAACCAACATCAGTAACAGCAGTGCAGGGACCCAGAATAGAGGCCATTAAATACATAACGAAGCTGAAGCCCACATGAAGTGACGACAAGACAGAAAACTTACTGGAAACAGTGTGCAGACTGAATGAGAGTTTGCCCCTCGGTGTAATGGGCGGAGGTCCCGTTGCAGAGGAGGAGTTGGTAGAAGAGGGAGGTCCAGGAGACACGGAGAGACGACGGTCTACGCCCATCTGATTGAGAACTTGACTCCTTGGTCTCTGAGGCCGCAGAGGGCTGATCTGTGTGATCATGAAGAGAGAAAATAAGAGTACTGCAACAGCTACAATTATACATCAATAAAACAGAACAAACAGAAATGAGTTGAGAGTCATAAGAGAAGATCAATATAAGACCGTTTAAAAGAGAAAATTAGTTTCACACCTCCTCTGGGACGGTTGTGTGTGTACACACAAGAATATTAAGTCTTCCATTTGTATTCCTAGAGGACAAACCATTTGGATAAATGTGCTTGTTACGTTGCAGCATCTTATTTGTGGTCACAAATAATAGATTGCATGCAAGACGGCGTATTCCCCACTTTATTATGACTGGAATTTGAATATGAAAAGATAAGTCCTCAGGGCTAGTCTACTCTGTAGGCTACGTTAACAAACAACTTTGTAATTGGCCAAACAGTCAGCCACAAGGGAGACACTGAAAATAACAGCATGTCTCATTCAGGAATGGGATATTTGTCAGGATATTAAAACTATTTTTGCATTTCAAATTATACATTCAAATGCTTTATCCTCCACCTGCTGCTCTACCCTTGACCCTTGAGGCAACGAGTCTCCAATGTTGAGCCAGGCGACTCCACCACGGCCAGGGGCCTCACCTTTAGATGGATTCCATTCTTGCCCTTATCTTAATGCCGTTAGCCAGGGAGCATTCCCACAAGGCATGCAGAACACTGTGATACCTCTCAGCTAGTAATGGACACAGCAGTGAGGAAGAGGGACTGGGAGCCATCAGTGGAGAGAGGGGTGAGATTAAAATATGTAAAGCAAAATGTGAGGGAAAGGTAGGAGACAAAATAAAACCCAAACAACACTACAGATGCTTTCTCAGAGACTTCATGAGAGCAAAGAAAAAAAAAAACTGCAGAATGACATTACAGATCACAGCAGGCGTTTCATCTGACTATTGTGTGCGCATGCTGATTTGTCCTTTTCTTTTTCATCTCTTTAAAACATTTGTAGGAGAGATGTGTGATGATCACGTAATAGAATGAGAATGGTTAAGAAGGAAAACAGAAAACAAAGCAGACAGAAAAAGAAAAGGACAACCCACTGGGCAGTTACTACAGAACAAAGCAGGAGATCAAAACAGAAGACGTACCGTCTCAGAGAGTATGACAGCTTCGGGTGGCTGCAGTGGGATCTCAGTTGTCTTCATCTCTTTGTCGAAGATCTCCTGGTGCTTACTGTTCCTCTTCTCCTTCTTCTTGTCTTTGCGCTCTCTCTCCGGTTCGTCCCGGTCCAGTTTGTCCTGAGACTTGGTGTGTAGCTTCTTTGGTAGAAGTGGCTCCAGGGCAAAACTAAATAAAAGATTTCCATCAGTAAATTCATGAGAATTAACCTTTAATAATTTACTGACTCATACTCAAAACAGTGGAAAATAAGATGGGATGATGGAGGTTTGTCCTGAATTTGATGGTAGTTAAATATTGTTAACTATAAGACCTGGGTCAGCTCAAATGACCAGAAACCAGGTGAGGACAGTGTGTGTGGTATTTTATGCCTCAAAGAAATGTGAAGGAGGTGTTACCCATCTGAGCCAGGCCTGGAGGGGGAGTTGTCAGAGGAGATGGAGGTGACTGAAGCTACTGACAGAGGCCTCTGGGAGGAGGGCATGGTGAAGGAGCGCACCATGGAGTGTGGACGAGAACCTCGTCTTTCATCTGCTGCCGGCTGGAAAAACACAAACATTCATACAAATCTTTGTGCACTGTTGAAGAAGGTAGGTCTTGGTCACAAAAGCAGTGTAGCTGTTAAAATGACTCAAAAACAGACAGAAAAGCTAACTGTGAAGGTCATTTGCTATGTGCCGTATAGTCTGAATATAAAGTTTGTGAGCACGATTAATCTCTACTGGAGGAAAAGTCCTGTAACAGTTGCTCTAACAGCGCTTTAAAGGAGTCCTTTTGAGCTAAGAAAAAGGGGAGCCATCACACACCTGATAGGATAACTTTATTATCACACCCTGGAAAGTGATGGCTTTTCTCTTGTTTGAAAGGTCACCACCCTCTCCCTTTAAATTGAGTCAGCGCCCCTTTACCTTAGGCGAGATTGAGGGGAAAAGCTTGGCCAAGCAACAATTAAATCTGTGAAGGAAGACAGAGGTGGGATGTGGTCCTGGGCAGCAACTCACTGCACACAAGCTGACTTCAGCTAAAAAGAAGTGTGATGTACTGTCTAAGAGCAGAGGAAGCCTGAAAGGGTGAAATTGTCTCAACTGCTAACCATCAAATGATGTTAAATGTGATGTTATTTATGATGCCTTTTTTCAGGTTCAGAGACAGGATTTTAAAACTGTTTGGCAGCACTTTTGTCCTTCAGAAATATAGAAAACAGTGCTTTTGTCAGAAATATAGAACACTCTTCTGAGAGCTCAGACTGGTTGTTTAATGTCACTCGTTACATACAGGATCTTGGTGATAAGAATGAGTGACATGACTATTATCAATCTGTTTGACAGTAGTTGCATTATTGTGCAGACAGTGTGAACAATAGAGCTACAATACACTGTGTTGATGATCAATCCAACATGCCGACACATTTTCTTACCCCCTTAACTGCAATATGTTGGAACATATGTATATAAGAGACAGGCTAATATTAGCAAACAGATACATTGGTCCTTCAATAACCCTGCAAAATACCAAACAATGAAACTGACTCTAATTTCAGATGCAGAAGCATGGCATGACTAATTTATCTGTGTTGTGAAATAATCCTTAAAACTACAAAGAAAATGAAAAGGATGACCAGAATCATTCTTAATGGATATCTGAAAAAATCTTAAGAACACAATAGAATGTTATAAAATGCCTTAGAGGAAACAGATTATCCATCACAACTAAATCTTGAGCCAAACACCAGAAAAAAAAGAAGTGCCTGTTAAAACGACGTACTTTTCACATTCTAAAAAGTGCAGAAAAAAAGCTCTTACCAGGGCCTTTACCCCATACTGTTTCTCCACCTTCTCCCGCAGCTGCTTGAAGCAGGCCTCCATGCGGTCATGGAAAGGCCTCAGTGCCTCTGTGACCTTCTCTCCATGGATGCGAACACCTTCGGCGAGATGTGGGATCTAGAGGTACAAAAAAAAAGACAACAGCCTGAGAAACCTTCATTAAACAGGAGAGATGACAGGTGGCCTGCGTGCTGTAGTTGAAGTTCGTCCACATGACCCCTGGCCGTGCTTATTCTAAACAATTAGTGCGAGTATGTGTGTGTGCCCAGAGGGGAATGCCACTGCAGCCTCATCCAGGTGGAGGAAAAAGCTGTTGCCATGACACTCCTTCCTCCCACTTCCAACATCAGCACATCACAGGATATGTATATAAAGCATGGCAAAGAAGAAGTGTAGACTAACTGCATGTATAGGCATGCGTTACATGTGAAAGATGTTTTCTGCACCTCTGACGCAAATAACTGACGCACGCTGCTGCCTCTTACACGGTGGGAAAGCTGCCGAATAACAAACACACAGCAGCTCAGGTAGAAGGAAAGGGAGAGAGGAAGAGAGAGAGAGAGAGACCATGAGCGAGGAGGAAACTGAAACTGCTGAAAACTAGTAATTAGGAAACCCCAGTGCTAGAGTCAGTGTCAGCAAGCTCTGCTGACTAAATCCGGCATGAGGAAGAAGCGTCATCCCCATGGGGAGCCAGTCATATAGTGAGTTTTTTTCCTCTGCTGGTTGATATCACAGGTTTTTTTTGAGGTGGTGTTTCTGTGCTACATGCCATCTTTGGCTGTGTTAAAGTAGTGAAAAATTGCACAATAAGTGGCTAGAAACAAGCAAAGATGTTAGAGTCAGCTGCTGTTATAGCAGACCCTCTTCTTTCCCATAGCAACTGTAAAAATATTCGCTGACTGTCTCACTGCCATAAGTGAGAAATACTGTTAAAGGTGCAAGGAAAGCAAGCTTGTGTTTTTATGCTCATGAATAAGTAAAAAACGAAAAATAAAACGCGTTAAAGGGGAGTTAACTCAAATGTTTTTATGAACTGATGTAAAGAGACGCTGAATTGCACAATGCGTAGTAGCTTTTACGACTAACAAATCCATCTGAGCTCTATGGAAGAAAAGAATCCACACAAAGAAGTACAAAGAAGTGTGTGAAGTATCTGTCAGGTGGGCCGGTAAAAGAGAAGATTCCCTAGAGCGTGCTCGCCCTTTCTTCCTTTTCTCTGAGGGCAAACTGCCCCTCCACAGCAGGATCTGACTTCACTCAGCTGGCACACAACATCAGTTTCATGATGCAATCTTTTGTAATCACCTCAAACGTTGCATGTTTTTACGTGCGCATGTTTGGACAAAAGAGGTTGGGGCGATGGCTTATTAACAAAGGAGGGAAACTTTTGCTTAACAGCTTCCAGTGATGGAATAAAATCATGGTGGTCACATCACAGTGAGTGAAAATCCAGGATGTTTCACTCACTGAAAGCTTCTGTGCTACACAAAACCAAACCGCAGAAAGATAAATAAGGAGGCTGCAGACGCCCTGCAAGGATTTCCCCCCCGATATTGAGCACCCTCATAATCACTGCTGGGACCTCTTGGATGAGAGAAGAGGCTGAGATAGAAGCAGTGATGGGAGGGAGAGTGAGGTAGAGGAAGGGGGGAGAAAAAGAGGAGGGGGGGAAGAGGAGGAGGGAGAGTTAGAAGGACGAAGTGTTGCTGAAAAAAAAAAACTGTGAGAGTGAAAGCTGAGGCAAGATTCACGTCTCCCAGGATACCCACATCTTTTTATAGACCTTAGGATGATTGAGTGCGACTGAGTGGCGGCATGGCAACAGAATTCTGCTTGGAGGCTGTGCAGCAATAAACTCATTGTGGAAGACACTTGGTCTCAAGGCTGCCAAGACACACACGGATGCATATGCATGCATACACATGTTCAGTAGTTTGATTAATTGTAACAAACCTGATTTGGGATATCAGTACTATTTTATGATGAGATGGAGCTGAATATCACATAATAAGACACTGGAGACTTGGTGCTGCTTTTGTAAAAATGAAAAAAGTTACAATGCAAAAGGCAAAAAGCTTGCACTGGAATATTTTGTCATTTTTATAAGGCTAAAATGTCCAAGATGTTGAAATGCTTTGGCTGGCTATCAAAGCTGAACTTAAAAAAACTTCAGGAATCTATTAACAATTGTCAAGAAACACACTGACATCAGGAAACCTGGGGCTTTCCTTTCTGCTAGTGATGAAAAATC
The DNA here is from genome assembly GCA_036025115.1 of Ambassis agassizii. Lineage (NCBI taxonomy): Eukaryota > Metazoa > Chordata > Actinopteri > Ambassidae > Ambassis > Ambassis agassizii. Next base: position 8,105 of record JAVQJX010160281.1, read on the forward strand.
TGCAGTGGTAAAACCCGTGGTTGAGTGTTCTCTGCAAAGTGTTCTGTAGACAGCTGGGAAAAAAAAGGTCAGACAGGCTGAGGACACTGGATGTTACCTTACCAACACAAAACACTCATAAACCACAGAGAAAGTGTTTAAAAAGTATGCACTCAAACACGAATGAAAACTGTTAGCCAAAGCCCATGATAAATGAACCCGACTTGTTGAATAGTAGCCAATGTACAAGTGCTGCCAACGAACACCAAGAAAAATGAATATATGGCGCCGGTGGGGCACAGATGCTCAGGTTGTTGCAATCAAGTAGCCCAATAAGATTAGTCGTGAACACATGATGAACTGATCACATATCCTCTAGTGGACTCTGGGGTTTCTTTTTGTGCCCCCTTGTGGCCACAAATATTTATTATATGTGTATAAAAAAAACAAGGAAATAATGAACTTGTGAAAGTTTGGTGCTCTAAATAATACCACAAATGGTCCTTTGAAAAATCATAATTACTCAAAATTGACAGTTTTATGTTCAATTCCATTATGCATGACTGAATATTTCCTCATGTATATGCAAATTCTCCCATCACACTTCTTTGCAAAGGAAAACTTTTTAACTACTAAACATTCATCTTCTTTGCTTTGTTGGGCCGCAGTGGTTACAAATGAAGCCGCAGCCCCATTTATAAACAGGCAAATGCCAGTATTATCAGCTGACAAGTATGAAAGAAATGGCAGCGCCGTTTAATGTGTCTCTCACAGCGCGGTGTTCTTAACTGAACCTCTGTCACTCCATCCCTCTCTGATACACAGTGAAAAGACTTCTGAGACACACCCTGGGGTGCAGAGAAAAGCCACTGTGATTCAGTGCCGCCTGGCATTAAGGTTATGATAACCTTTCCTGAAGGTCGGAAAGGTCTGAGAAATGTACACAGCCAGTGGTGAGTCAGAGGCACTAATAAGCAGGCGACGATATGTGACATGAAGGAAACAAAAACCTCAGTCTGGTTAAGATTCTCTATTTGGCGGCGAATAGGCAGCTGAAGCCCTGATTAAAATGCCCCTTAGGTCTGTGATTCAATTTACTGATCGTTTACTTACCCTTAACAAGTTTTAATAGAGCGGATCACGCAGCAGCGAGGAGTTTTAGATACCAATTTAGGCATCTGTCCAATGTGTTTGCTTATTATAAACAGAAACATCATTGAAAACACCTACTTTGTGTTTGCCAGGGAGCTTTTTACAATACCCAATTTCCTGATTTCCAGTTACTCATTTCCTCTCTAATTACTAGGAAGAGGACAATGGGTAGTTCAGTGTAACAACGCACACTGGCTCATTTCTCCCCGTTTAGTTTGTTCATTGGAGCAGGCTCACCTTCATTTGTCTCATTTAGACAGATTCAAGGCGTGAGACAAACAAGCGCACCGTCTCTGGCACGGAGACAGCTGATACCATTTCAAATCTGCCTTAGTCATCTCTTTAAAAGTTTCTTGTGAGTGTGTGCTGGCGCGGGCTCAGTAAACACTGAAATGTTGGCAATGTTTTCTTTTTTGCGACATGTTTTGCGTTCTGATCACATTAAGTAACTTCAAACATTTTTTTTTTCTGACGCTGCATGCTATCTAAACCTTGACACAGATTTATCTCATACTGGTAGGACTGGGGTGCTCAGCAGAGATGCAGCTAATTATTCCTGAGGACTGTGGGCGGCATATCATTTCCTGATTTCTTTTGAGGGTGTGCAGAAATAGATTTGACTCTGTTATATATTGGGTATCATCAGAAAGCTATGAAATGGAGGTAGTTGTCCTGACTTTACTCTTCACTCCAAAAATAACTGATGCATCTTAAAGGTAAAATAAAAAGGTTGCATCTAGTACTTCCACTCTGTCACATTTAAAATGCATTTGTGATA
>JAVQJX010160317.1:0-11049 GCA_036025115.1 Ambassis agassizii
ATTAAAGTATGTATGTACACTTCTGGCCAAATGTCCAATGATGGTGTTTGATTGTTTTTAAAAAAAAAAAAAGTAATCAAATCAAGAATTACTCAAGAACTAGACCAAATATTGTGCACTACTTAGAAGGCTCACCTGTGAGTGACATTATATGAAAACTCAGGTGCTATGTGACTGATCTGCAGCTGTGCTTACACAAAGCAGACAGGAGACGACAAGAAAGATGGAAAGCAAAACATACTGTACTGTAACAAAGCAACACTAGTCAGGGATTCGGAGGGTTAAAATCCTGTTTTACTGCATCGTCTTTCATATGGTATGTAAAATCACATCACTTTCCACCATAACTTAAACACTTCTCCACCTGGTGTGACCTCATCAAACAAACTGTCCTTGATTGGATTTTGCTCTGACATGGGCTGTATATGGCAGCTTTTGTGAACTTGCCAAACTCGATTTAGTGCGCAGCGTACTGCCAGCCTCAGTCTAATTCACCTCTGCAAGATGCTTTGAGGGGTAATATACAGTAGGTGTCCTCACTTCCTTATCTGATTTTCAAGTTAATGGACGTCCTGTCAGCTTAGAAGTGGATTAGACCGAGCGCATTTAGCTGCATTGCAGAACTGAGTGTTTGGATGTTCAAAAATCAACAGCATGCCAGTGTTAATAAATTCATGTGGGGGTAAATCTAACACTCCAATCAACACTTGCCAAGGAAACACGGACAGGCTTTTCTCTCTACAGTTAGAAAGTGTATATGAACCTCTGTTTTTCTGCTCCATGCTGAGCTGCCTCTCTAAGGTCTCCCTGAGCTCCCTCTCGCGGACCAGCTCCATCTTCAGCTCCGTTCTCTCCAGCTGGTCCTGCTTCTCCTGTGCTCGGGCGTTCTCTATGGCAACCCTCAGCAGACCCTGCTTGGAGACACATAAGCACATCAACAGGTTACACACTGAAAAGAAACCTTCAGCTATGCGAATATTTATAGCTTTACTTTTTAATGTAATGACATTGCTTTTTTTTATCTACATGCTGAAAGTGAAACTGCCAACACATCAGGGTCAGATGAGGAAAACATGTTTTTTTTTTTCAAAACTCAACCACTAAGGGCTTTTATAATGACTGTGCTATAACAAAGACAAGTAAAATCTGAGAAGCAGGTCAGCACACGCCCAATCCTAATTATTGCATATCCTAAATGTCTGCCTCGGCTGCTCTTTACCATTTTCAGGAAATCCCAAAGAGCGCGTCTCATCTTCTTTCCTATTCATCTCAGAATATAATAACAATAAAGCCCCGGCAGAGCCTCACCTGGATGTTTGTGAGCAGGGTCTCTATGGAGGACAAGCCTTCCGGGAAGATGAAGGGAGCGTGGTGGAGACCTGCTGGGAGCTTCTGTCCTGCAGGGTAAGATACCCTCTCGCAGCCATTCCTGCCTGATGGGGGTTTCTGGTAGACTTGTCTATCACAGCTCTCCCTGGTTGTCTGAGGTGGCACAGAGCTGTTATCTGGAGGGTAGAGAGACAGTTTGATGTCTCCTGATGGAAATCACTTAAACACTGTGAGCTTCCTCCACATCACTTCTGCAAACACTCTCAGGAATAATATGTACAATGAATGACATCATTTCAAAATGATTTTTAAAAAAAACAACCATTCTTGACCATATTTTTTCATTTTGAGGGCCAAAATATTTTGTCAAACATTTTTCTATGTTCATAGTTTTGTTTCCTCTCTTGTCATCCTTGACCTTTTCTAACAATATAAATTATATGGCAATTGTTTCTTTTTAATAATGGTATAAAAATCCTGATTACTATCACAAACCATTTCCAAGCATCCGGGTGTTAATGTTTGTTTAAAATCTGCACAGGGATCATCATTTGCGCAACAACATGTAATCAGAGTTCAATGCAAATTTCTAGCTCACCAATACATTTACTTAATTTCTCGTAAACATATCCAACAGCAAATAGGTGTTTACACTAATTACTGAGTGCCTGCGAGGTGTACACACACATACACAGACGTCCCCGTTTGGGGTTTTAAAAAATGTGGTTACCCTTTATTAGATGGCAGTCTGCCTATTGATAATGCATCACAGCTTGACATCTCCCATAAAAGCAGCTAAGAACCTGCATTATGGATGACCATCTGTTTATAAACCTGAGACACCGTGTTCCCTATTCGTGACAGTGAGGGAGATGAAGATTAGCCACTTTCTGCATTTTTCGCCCCCCCCCCCCTTCTCCCCCACCTCCCCCTAACATCAGGCAGTCGCTCACTTTATGCGCTCACTGTCATCTGAGCCACTGAGGACGAAGACGTCCTGGGAGTCCGGCGGTTATTGGAGCAGAGATGAGTGTGAACGTGCGATGTGATATCTGGCACTTTTCTCTGTCTGTGACAAATGACAGTGTTTTCTCCACTTAGCTGACCACAGCATCTTCTGCTCCAAATCCACCCACCTTCCCTTCTCTGCCTCGGCCTCACGTCTTGGCAACTGTCACATTCAAGGTGTTTCACAGATGAGAAGCAATACCCCCCCCCTCCCCCCCCCCCGCTCCTCCTCTTTCTCCCTCTTTCTTGCTAAAAGCATTGCTCTGTAGAGAAAGGTAATTAGCAGGTGCTGGCGAGCTCAGCGGAGGGCATCCAACTACACTCCTGTGGCTCACATACAGACGCACACACACACACAATCGTAGCCGCTGAAGTGCGCAGTCAGCAGCGTGGGCTCCCCAGGCTCCTTGGATGTGACTGATCCTTTATTGAGTTACTGTTTTACGCCTACTTTACCTCACACACACACACACGCCCACGTTTGGCATAAATACACACGCACACACATTGCTGCCAGCTTGTTTGATCATTTACCCATCTCCCTAACCAAGGTCACTGTCTGTTTTTCTCTTTTCTCCCAACTTCATCTCTCTTTTTCCCCTCTCTTATTCCTCTCCCACCCGTCCCCAGGGCTAATGAACTTCACCACGTGAAGACTGCCAGTCAGCGGAAGAGAATAAGAGGGAGGGGGGGAGAGAGAGAGACAGAGAGAATAAAATTCTGCTGATGTTTGGTTAATGGGAGTGAGGTGTCAGGGATGGCCTCTGATCTTTGCTGCATGGATACGTTGTTCAAAGACCACTGAAACAGCACACACAGCCAAAACTGACTTGCATACACACACACATAGGCACAGATTATCATACAATGGATTGACAGAATGACAGCGCTGAAGTGCTCTTTGAAACTCCTGTTCAATCCATGATAAACCTATCCTGTGATGTTCTAGGTCAAATACAAAAGCTTGCAATCCTGCAAATGTACATGCGTTTCATTTGCATGCAGGAAAATCAATTGAAAATCAATTGCATAAATGCGATGTGTGATGCATGGCATTCACGTTGTTGGTGCCATCACTGCTTTGTCAATATGTTCACAGATACCTGACAGCATCTGAAAACTTACCTGGGCAGCCTTTGTGATTTTTTTTAGATTCGATTACTGAATAATGTGATTCAGTATTAGAATACATTTACACAGGCGCGTGCACACACATACAAACTCATATACAAACAATCGCTCTCTCTCTCTCTCTCTCTCTCTTGCTGTAGATTTCTGCTGACTGTTTGTCCTTGAGCAGTCCTCATTAAGCTAATGCAAACCTCCCTGACAGAGAGAACCAAACAACTGACGTTGCAGCGCCGTGGCAACGCAGGCCCTAACGACAGGGAGGCGGTCGTTATGCAGATGAGGTCCAGCTGAGAGCGCGGGAGGCCGCCTGGCTCGTTAGGCCGCGGCCCGGCAAATGGCTCGCTAATGTAACACCGCTTCCTGGTCTAATGGAGTCCTGTTTTGCAGAATTATTTGTCTTTGCTCTCCGCGGGAAGCTGGGGGGCCACTGACAGCGCGGAGGAGGAGAGTAGGAGAGGAAGTGGAGAGAAAGGACGATGAATCCTTATCGACCTGTTACTGATATTTCTTTCCTCTTGAACTGTTAAAAACCCTTAAAAATAAATTAAGTCAAAGATTTTCTTGCAGTTACTGCGGGTGTTTATATCCAGGAGAAAAAGATGACATAGATGAATGGACACTGAATGCCTGTTGTTCTGTATTGACAGACGGTGTTCAAAGTCAATTGATTTTTCTGTGAAATAATCATTAGTCATTAATAATTATTAAATGATTAATGACCATAACAAGAAATTCTCAGAAAACAGCAAGAAGTTGACCTTTGCACAGAGGTTGATTTGACAGACCTCAGCAAAGTGCATTTATAGAACTGTGTCTTTTACCTCTGTCAGCATGGCTCCTCTTGTTCTCCTTGTTGTATTCCACAGAAGCCACATCTGACTCTCTGACTCCCTGTGCCAATCCAGGAGAGTGACCCAACACACTGTGACTGGATGACAGGCCGTCATGGACTAGAGAGAAAACATGAAACAACGTCTATAACTTATTCACAGGTATTGTTTAATGCTGAAGCATCCTTAAGTCCTGTGAGAGTGTGTGCATGCCAGTTTGCCGTGGGGAGATCCCACAGGTGAATACGTACGTGTGTTTTCTGCAATGCGATCTATGTGAGATGGTGAACTGGACACACTGCTGCTGTGATTGGATGACATCGGAGCTTCCTCCAGTGAGGGAGCAGGGGAGGGACTGTCACGCACTCGCTCCTACCAAACAAAACAAAGGTATGAAAAAGGTATGAATAAAAGAAAACGCTGCTTATTTTCCTCTTATGAGCTTTAAAAAACATAAATGATAGCTAGAAATTATATTTTGGACTATCCATATAGAATTCATGGACTATTTGTCAGTATTATTGTTTAGATGGTTACGGTTTCTGTCTTTATTTTAAGTGCTTCCAGGCCTACTTCAGGGTCCTAATTATGACCAAACATGGCTACTGTTGTCTCCTTTCATTATTATGAATTACACATTTAATTACCAACATTGCCATTACAAGCAACATATTTTTTGGGGGGGAGGGTGAGTAGGCTCTGATAATTTAAGTAGCTGACATCCTCTTGTACTTTGACAGTGGTGCATGGTGTTGTGGTGACTTTTGCAGAATATTCTGAGTATACATATTTAAAAGTTTTTTTTTAAGAAACAATGACTCAATTTCATACCCATCAATAAAAATGTGTGTAGAAACACTACAAATATAATATGGTGGACCTGTTCTTTGGTGTGAACAGGAGAATTTGGCACTAAATTTAAAAAGCCTCATAAACTATTTAGGATTTCAGTCCAATGTCTGTAAAACAATGGTCGGCATCGTTAGAATTATGACCAGAAAGAAGCAACTTCCTGCTACTGATGAGGACATGATGATAAAACACAGATGGCTAATACATGCATACGTCCCGTCTCCTATCCTTTTAAACTGTTCACTGTTGGAAAAAAAGAGCATTTTTTGGCTAAGTGACCGATCTGGCTAAGGAGGAGGCCGTTCCTGTTTGTTTGTAGGATATCAAAAATATATCTGGACTTGACCTGAAGCCAAGGAACAACTGATTAGATTCTGGTAGTGATCCAGGACTTGGGTATCCACTACTAAACCAGTTATAGTGAAGATTTGTTTCTTAATTCTTCATGTAAGATTAATTCATTTTGAAAATGAGGGGATAGAAACTTCCTTTGGAGATTCAACGTGAATATGTTGTGTTTAAACAACATTTCCATGCAAATGTTTCTGTAAACTCCTGAGTGTCACATGGACTCAGATGTGGATCTGGCCTCTGTTCAGATCCACAACGCTGATGTGCCTCTGAGTTCACCTTAATGACGGAGGTGGGAGCCCTGGCAGGGGGGTTGGCGTGGAGCTGCGCCACGTTGGCCATGCTCGCCAGCGTGCTCAATCGGTTCATCTGGCCCATCGCCATGGAAACGGAGGCCGGCGCCAGGCTGGCAGGGATCAGAGGATGTGACATCATCATGAAGGGCAACTGATCCAGAACTGGAGTAGAACAGAAAAGAATAAAATAGAAACAGAATAAGAGAGAGAGTACAGTGAAGTCCTACTGTCATGGCGAAGGTCAGAGGCAGCAGCTAAAGGAAGGACTTCTTCTTTGCTTTTTCCTTCAGCTGTGCCTGTCCTTCTTGGCTCAGTACAGTGATGTTTACAGAGTTGAAAGTGTCTCTGAAGACATGAGTGCATCTGAACTCTTGTGATGTAAGTATTACCTGGATGGCTGCTCTGCTTCTAAAAAATATGTGCGTGTTGTGGAGTGTGGAAAAGATGAGCACAGGAGGAGGGGAGTAGAAGAAGACATGACTGTGTTGTAATGAGCCGGATACGTGTTCTCAGTGTAAGACTGTGACTTTTGTGAGTGTCATCTGCAAAAACACAAAAAACAAAACTTTCCTTTCAGTGCCCCGGTGTTCTTTATGATAACCCAACATGGTGAAACTAAATTCTTATTATCTTTGCCAATCTGTTGTTCACACTCCTCTATTTAAGACAAGCATCCACTATCTTTAAAGAAAATTCTTCCTCCCAACAGCACCCCAGTGGGTTGTTGCAGTCCTTCTATTCATGAAACAAACAATCCTGTTGGGGAGATGGGTGTGAGGGGAGGGGGGGGGGGGAAGAAAATGACATAAATATTTATCATTTAATAAAAGGAAAAACAAAAACAAAAGAAACGCAGGGAGGAAGTAGAACAAAAGAAGCTGATGGCAGTCCTGGTGCTGGGCCAGCAATGCACGCTGGGTAATTATAAACACAAAGGAAAAAATCTTGGACTCTATTCCACACAATTGTCACAAATAATAGAACGAGTACATGGAAACAAAAAAAGGCTATCCAAAGAAGAGAGATGAAATAGAACAAATAAAGAGAGAGGGGAAAAAAGAGGAAGAAAGGGAGAAAAGTAAGAAATAAAGGGGTGAGGCGTTGACTTTATGAGTCGGGCTCGCTGGACATATGTGCAGTGCTTTGTGCATTTGGCAGATTAGTCTCTCACTTGCCCAGAACAGAAACCAATCCAAACAAAAGATCTGTCTGAATGGAGCTGAATAACCAGATGCTCCGACAATCAACTAGCAGCCAACTCCAAATATTAAGCATTGGTTAGAAACCAGCGCTCCACTCTTGTCACCCCCCCACACCCCTCTGCTCCCCTCCTCTCTATAATTTCATTTTCACTCATTCTCTTCCCCCTTCACTTTTTTTCCCCCCTCCGTCTCTTCACTCTCTCGTCCCTCCCATCACTTTCTCTTATGTTTCATTAAAAAACATCAAAAGTCAAAGTGCCTCTCTTATGTTTATCCAAACAAACCATTACTGTAAACAAACAGTTACTGTAAATTTCCCAGAAGATCTTGTTAAATGCAGAAATGGCTGCTCCCCAGCTCTTCCCCAGACCATAAGGTGTCACACTCAGCATTTGTGAGTGTGTGCATGTGTGTAATCTGAGATTGCCTTTGTAGTGGTTTAAAGCTCTGGTAGGGGCCTATCATTCCCATAAGGCAGTGGGTGGCGGTATGGAAAAAAACATGTGTGTGTATGTATGCCCGCACTGTGTTTGTGTGTGTGTGTTTCCACTTGACTCTATCATTAACAGTGATTAAGCTTTACAGGTTTATAATGGGTGGTGGTAACCATGCCACCTAACTGCGCACAGATGCTGGCACAGTGTATACAATGGTAAACAATGCTTAATACAGAGGAGAATTTACTATATTCTAAACACTAAAAGAGAGTAAAAAGAGTAGTAAAGAGTAGAAACACGCAAATAGACAAGGGCACATTTTCATTTCTGTCCTGAAGCTGTGCACTGTGCTCTACATATTAAGTGTGTGTGTGTCCCAGGTTGATAGTGTATTCCACACAGACCTCCATAAGCCCTGTCATCTGTCTAAACACACTGATGTCGCTTTAACCTGTCGATAACAGTGGGGGCAGTGTGTCCGATTTGTTTGTGTGTGTGTGTATGTGTGTGTGTGTGTGTGTGTGTGTGCCCGTCCTGCTATCGATTGTCCAGCGTTTGTCGTTTGCATTCAGGATAGTGAATTAGAGAGAAGACTATTGATTTGGCTTCAGCCTCTCATCTTATTCATCTCTCTATCATCCCGGTGTGCTGCTTGCTCTTGTACACTCATGCTACAATTTCTCTCCTACCGCTGCAAAGCCAGGGACGGGTGCAGTGTTTTAATGACACACCACTAAAAAGTGTACATGTCAAAGATATTCAACACTAAAGTGGGGTGATTCTATGCCTTCCTGTAAACTGTAAAAAGCTTATCCAAGATTTTTTTTCCTTTACCTGATATGACAAATCCTGCAGTCATATAGCCTGACTAAAACAGCAAGTTGCGATGACTAATAAGTACTAATGATTTGCCGGCGATGTTTTGAGCTGATAGAGCGGATGACCAACTGTGTTATTCAGGAAACGTTTCCTGAATCTCATTGAATCCCAAACAAATCCAAGCTGTTGGGAAAAAAATTGGTTATAAAAGTTTCAATTGTTTGGATCACCTAAGCCAGATGTCTTTTTTCTAAAATTCTATCTGAAGAACTGATTCATCGCTGCTGTTGTTTGTTTTTCATTCAGCGTCTCACAAAGGAAACGTACATGCACCAGAGGTGATGTCACATCCTGGTTTTAATCAGCTCGGTTCGGCGGCGGCACATAAACACAGCTGCTAAAGTTGTATTTACTTGGCATCGCAGATGTGTACAGAAAACAACCATGCGGCGTGTTGTACGGCCGTAATTTAACATATCACACCGATGCAGATATATATCTGTGTGTGTATGTGATTGTGAGTGGACAAAGTGAGACTCACCCAGTCCGGGGTTGTGGTCGCCATTCTCTCCGTTTGGCCCGCCTTGTTGCTGGTTGCTGTGGTAACTGGCCATCGCCTCCAGCTTGATCTTTTTGGCCAGGGCAGAGAGATCTGAGAGAGAGAGAGAGACAGATATAGATAGGAGGGGAAAGGAGAAAGAGAAAGAAAGAAAGAAAAAAGAATCAATAAGAGCCAGATCAATGGTCCCCGGTGGAGGATTAGAGCTGTGGGTAGGCAGGAGGTTGTCATGGGAAGACAGAGGCCAGCCATTCATTCTGACTGCACCGCTGCACTGGCCATTTAGTCTGCCAGGGAATCAGCAGTGATAGGAACAAGCCAGGACATTCATCTCTCCCACACAGGGATATCACATCCCACAGCACACAGGACGACACTCAACAGCAGCAGCAGCAGCTCCACCTTTTAGCCAGAAAGTGCCTCTTTATCCGTGTGAATTAGAAGACAAAAAGTGAAGATACTTCTTAATGGGGGTTGTGCACTTTTGGATAATACGTAATGGAGAGCGACAAAATGTGGCAGGAGTGCCGAGATACGCTTTAATTTGTGTCTTGAACCTTAGAAGGTAGTTTGACCTGCAGTGCAAGCTTTAAAATAGAAAATTAAATATCTTTCGCACTAATACAGACAAACATGCTGAATTATTAAAGTTGGGACAAAGCTCACAACTGTGCAAACACCAAGTGAGGAAATACAAACAAACCATAAGTCTTAATTTCCTGATGTTGGATACATCTAAACATTTGCAACAAAATGAACCGTTGAGTGTTTTTTTTTTATATATCTTCCCCAGACAATGGCTGTCTGAGGTGAATAGTTTGTCTGCCTGAGACGTCGACAACCACAACAAATTGTTACTTTTCTTCTCATCTTCTCTGCCTCTCGTTCCCTGCCCTCTCCCCTTCACTCCTCCCATCCCCTCTCCTTACTTTACCTTTTCAAATGTCAGCATCACAGCGGGACATAAGCCACTGTGTTGCATGTGTGTGTGTGTGTTTGTGTGTGTGAGTCCACGAGGGCGAGAGAGAAAGAGACTAAGGAGGATCACATCAAAGATTTTCCCTGCCTTTTACGCTCAAATGTCCTCCCTCTCTCTGTCTCCGTCTCCCCTCTCATGTGGCCAGTTCTAATCAGTGGCGCTGACATTGCCGCCGTGCCCTCTCCTTTGGTGGAAAAAGACTCTTTTCCCACTGAGAAAGATGCTCTTGAACGCTCACAGAGACACAACACGCTCACACACACACACACACACTCGAGCACCTTTGAACAGTGAGAGGAAGCGAAGGCTAATAGAAAATGGCTTCTTTTGAGGCGGGGGAATGAAAAGATCAGGTTGCAGTGAAGAGCACAAAGCCAAGGGCAACTTTGAGAGCGGTGAGGTGCCAACAATTACTTTTCTCCCTTTCTTTCTGCCACATACACACATACACACAGTAGAGGCACAGACACTAAAATGTTTGTGACAAAAACATGTGGGACTATGAGCTTCAGCAGGTAGTTGGCTGTTCTTAGAAAGATAAAACAGATTCTTCAAGAGACAATTAATAGAACAAACTAACTAAAGAACAAACTAATCATATTCCCACTTCAATTATAACGTGAATTTTAAAAAGGTCTAAAGAATCTTTCTCAACCTAACTGAGGACGCTGTGTACTTATAATTCAAGAAAAAAAAAGAACAAGCTTGCAAATTATCAGTTGTTGTTTTTTTGTGTGTCAGCAGTGTGTATGCTAATTTTATTAATCAACACACCGGTCACCTCCCAGAATTCCACCTCCTTGTACTATTGATGATAGGGAAGGTGTCATTAATGGGGTCGGTGTAAGAAAAAACGCCCTGTGTTTTAAATCTTCTGCATAAGTAACCTGTTTTCGTCTTTAAATTAATGGGGTAACCCTGGTTAGCAGATTATTCTTTCAACTTTCTGACAAGTTTTGAACTTTTCATATTTGTGATTCATTTGGCTCAGTAGCTCATAGTGGCAGCTGACACTATGGTATGTCAGGGTGCCTAAACACTATAGTAAAGAAATGATGGGCTGAGATTATTAAATTATTGGGAAAAAAAACAAAACTTCTAATTTACCTTTAGAAGGAACACACAAGAATAGCAGTAACTATGACTCAAATGCAGGATTTATACTTGGCCCTTTACAATATATTATGAATGACAACAAAATGGTGATGTAGATGAGTTTTTTTTTCTTTTTTTAATGAAACCCTGAGAGAGGAATG
>JAVQJX010160429.1:0-13530 GCA_036025115.1 Ambassis agassizii
AAAGCATCATCTTAGAATTAAGCTGTATCATTTACTAAGAATTACTTCTACACACATTTTATTTAAGGTAGAATAGATAGATTAATGGGCTTGCTGTCACTGTCCCACAGATACCAAGAGGAATCTATTCTGAAACCTTAAATGACAAAAATGCTGTTTTGAGATGTATAATATCATTTTAATAAAATAGAGACTATGAATAAGAACATGTTTAACAACATGGTTACTTCTATAATGGCCTTTAAAGAAAACAGGTCAGCACACACTCAGTCCTCAGATTAGCATGTATGTATTCAGGCTAATCATCTGTGAGAAGACGTGTGATGATATCAATGATGATTAATAGCCCAGTGGCACAGGCATACATTAAGATAATATGGATCTGGTGCAGATTTAATAGTACCAAAAATAATCCTATTAAAGGACTACAGATCCCAAAACACTGAACGACCACTGTTGATATTATTTAGACAACCTTTTTTTTTTTTTGCAATAAAATACCCACGGTGCTTAAAATGACTCCACATCATTGTAGGAATGCACTGTCATCTGCTGAAGTTTCCCAGAGATCATCCGGGATTAGAACATTTATCTCTTGTCTTGACTCACAGCCTGACTCAGAGTCTTGTAAGGATTTAAACCCTGTCATTCGACTCATGAGAGACCAATGTCCTGACACCACCCAGATAGAGATAATTATCTCTCAAGTCCTGATGTTAATAAGAGGTTTGTTGCATGCATATTCTAAATGTGATCGAATGTAAATAAGTATTCATAAATTCAAAATGATGATGATTTGTCATGGGTTCTTTGTTTCAGAGGGCTCTAAAATGCTTTTATACTAAAAATATGTTGGTACTATCCAGAATAAAACTAATTTTATTTGATTTCTCTGTTCTGTTTCAGATTGACAGTGTTCAGAGTCTTCTTCAGTGCCCCAGTGTTCTGGTCTGTGCGGGACGGGAGCCTTCTCATCCTTCTATTGTGGAGAATTTTCGGAAAACATGTGACGACAAACTTCCAAAGCTGAAGTTACGTTCCAGTGGCTGCACTGAAGAAAAGAGTAAGAAAAACAGATTGTTTTTCATAATTTTAACACAATTTCCTGAAACAGGCCTAATTTGTGTCCTTTTTCTATTGTAACCAAGGACTTGCTGCACAGAAGAGGGACATCAATCCAAACTTGGAATCTGTGAACAGAGCTAATAGGCAGTCTGTTTCATCTGACAAGTCAGTGCCAGATGGAACCGAATCTCCAGACAATGTTGATTCCTGCCCGCCCACTGGTGATGGCATAAGAGAAGATGATATAGAGAAACGGGTTCGGGTTAATAAAGATGGGAGTTTGTCTATGGAGATGAAAGTGAGGTTCAGACTACAAAACGACGAAACTTTACACTGGTCTACAAAAGTAAAGAAGACAACGGGCAGGACCTGTGAGTACCTCCATGGACACAATAACCCTTATTTTGCACAAGTTAGTGAGAAAAGCTATTCAGAATCTGAAACCATCTCTGCTGGTGAGCAAGATGAGGCCTACAATGTTCATCACTATGACAGACACACAGAGGGGCCTCACTGCCCTCACTGCTGCAGTCACTGCAAAGACTATGACATCTGGAAAAACATACCAGGGACACATGGAGCAAAACGCTGCACTCATACTTCTAGCTCAAGCACATCCTCACATAAAGTGGTCACAAAGAAGACGGTGGTTGAACGTCAAACAATGTCCAGATCCAGTGAAGAAATGGAGCAGGTGGTGGAGAGACAAACCTGTGTGCAGCAGACTACTGAGGCAGCTGAAACTGTAGAGTATTGCACCATCAGGAGTGACACATGCTCACCAAAGTGCAATGAGCAGTCCTTCACAACAGGCAACTGTGAGGTTCTTTGTGCTTCAAGTCAAATATTACAAGGTGATGAGGAGAATCAAAACAATGAGGATGAAGAAAATGCTTCAAGAGCAGATGGACCATCCAATCATTCAGGGCACTCTAACAAGTCAAAAAAATCAAACTCTTCACACAGTTGTCGTTGTGGTGTAGCTGAAAGTCCCACTGATGACACCAAAGAACAAGCCAACACTCAAGAAGAAGGAGATGAGATACAAAGAGATCAATCAAGTGCCATGTCTGTCAAGTCAAATGCCTCATGCAAGTCAAATAAGTCTGAAGATGGAAAGGAGAAAAGATCCAAAAGTGCCATGTCAGTTCATTCAAATGCCTCGACCAAATCCATATCTGTTGTTTCAGAAGCAGCTGAAGGAGTTCAATCCCCTGCTGTAACACAAGAAAGACCAATTAGCAGCAGGTCTGGTAAGTCAGTGAAGTCAGAGGTGGAACCTGAAGAGGAGGAAGATGTTGAAGAAGAAACAAAATCCAAAGCGTCTGTAAAATCTGGAGGATCAAAAGTGTCAAATCAAGCTGAGGAAGAAGCAGAAGGGGAAGCTGAGGACGAAGCAGACGAGGAAACCGAGGAGGAAACAGGGGAGGAAGCTGAGAAGGTAGCAGAGGAGAGGACACCCAGTGCCATGTCAGCTACATCAAATGCTTCCGTGGAATTTAAAGATTTAGCATCAGAGGTACCCGCAGAAGAAAGCATTCAGAACTCAGGTGATGAAAACAAGAGAGCAGAAAGTGCAACATCAGAGAAGTCTAAAAAGTCCTCTGAAGCTTCTGAAGCTGTGGACTGTGATAATTCAGAGGATAAATCTGACCTTTCAATTGAGGAAAATCAAGCTGATAATAATAAAGAAGGTGACAGAGCACCAAGTGCTATGTCAGCTAAGTCGGTCAGGTCAAATGCATCTGCAGCAATGAATGAGGATGTTGAAGAAACAAGGGAGACAGCAACAAGTGTCATGTCAGATAAAAGTGGTGACATTTCAGATGTTGTAAATAAGGAAGAGGAAAGTGAAAAGAGACCACAAAGCACAGTGTCAGTCAAATCAGCAAAGTCTAATAAGTCAGGTATTTCTGTTAAATCTGCAAAATCAAATGTCTCTGCGAAGTCAAAAGCTTCTTCTCAAGTTCTTCCAAATCAAAATGATGATAATTGGGATGAAGATGCAGAGCAAGAAAGCAGTGTCAAGTCAAGAGCAACAAGTTGCACGTCAAATAAATCAACCAAGTCAAACATTTCAGCAGGATCACACGCATCAGATGTTTCAGCCAAATCCAACAGGTCAAAGTCAGGTGAAGAGAATGCTGAATGCCTCACTGTAGGAGATGGAGAAAGACCTCCAAGCAAGATGTCAACTAAATCTGCTAAATCCACTTCAGCAGCATCTGTGAAATCAAAAGATTCTGCAGTTCGATCTGAGAGCTGTGATGCTTCAGAAGACATTGTTATTGAAGGGGACGCTGAAGGGAGATCAATCAGCTCAATGTCAACCAGGTCAGATGTTTCTGCAAGATCAGAAAAGTCAGAAAAGGAAGATGCTGAGGGCTCTAATGAAGAAAAAACAAGAGCACCAAGCTGCATGTCGACCAAAACAGCCCAGTCACATGTTTCTGAGAGATCAGAAAAGAGGGCCTCAAGTTCTTTGTCCGCTAAATCAACAAAGTCTCATGTTTCTGCAAAATCTATGTCAAACACTTCTGAAGTTTGCTCTGGTGAAGTTAGTGGTGAAGAGGAAATCCAGGAGAGAGCACAGAGTGCAGCGTCAGGTAGATCTGCAAAGTCAAATGTTTCGGCAAAATCAAACCAACGGGAGGGACCTGCAGAGGAAAATATATCTGATGATGAGGAACATATAGAAAGAGCTGCAAGTAATTTATCAGTCAAATCAGGAACTTCTGCAAAGTCAAGTAGTTCTAAAACATCTAGAAGATCAAAAGCTTATGAAGTTTGTTTGGACGATGGAGCTGCTGAGGAGGAGAATGAAGAAAGAGTGATCAGCTCTATGTCTGTACGGTCAGCAAAATCAAATGTTTCTGCAAAATCAAATAAATCAAAATGTTCTATTCCAGCTCAAAGTCCAGCAAAAGAAAGCTCTGATGAAGAAACTGAGAAAAGTGGAGAAAGAGCTCAAAGCAGCATGACAGCCAAATCGGTCCAGTCATATTTTTCTGAGAGATCTGCAACCAGAACACCAAGTGCTTTATCAGCTACATCAGCCAAGTCATGTGTGTCTGCTAAATCAGCTGCTGGTGTTCCTGTGAATGGAGATGAAACTCAAGAAAGACCTCAGAGCACAACATCAAACAGATCTGCAAAGTCCTCAGTATCTGCAAAATCTAGTCAGTCTCAAAGGCTTGTGAGCCCAGGAGAAGAAAACACAGATAACCAGGAGGAGCAAAGTGAGAGAGCTCCGAGCAACCTGTCAGTCAGGTCTGAAAAATCAGACAAATCAAATGTTTCAAAAACATCTAGAAGATCAAATGTTTCTGAAGTTCATTTGGAAGATGAAAGGATCGTTGAAGGGGAGAGCGAAGGGAGGCCTTTAAGTTCTGCTGCTGCTCCAGATGAAGAAATAGAAGAAAGAACACCAAGCAGTATGTCAGCAAAGTCACAAGTTTCTGAAAGGTCTGCAGGGAGAGAAACAAGTGCTTTGTCCACTAAATCAGCAAAGTCACATGTTTCTACAAAATCCTCCAAATCAAATGTGTCTGAGGTTGAACCCAATGACTGTGGAGAAGAAATTCAAGAAAGAGCACACAGTGCAATGTCAACTAAATCAACAAAGTCTGCTGCTTCTGCTAAATCTACCAACTCCAAAAGAGTGGTCTGTCCAGGAGAAGAAAACACAGCTGACCAAGGGGAAGATGCAGAGAGAGTTCCAAGCAATCTGTCGGTCAGATCAGGAAAATCAGCAAAGTCAGTAGTTTCTACAGCATCTAAAAAATCCAAAACTTCTGAAGTTCCTTTGGAAGACAATGCAGACAGTCCAGAAGAAAGGGTTGTTGAAGGGGAGAGTGAAGAGAGAGCAATGAGTTCCATGTCTGCCCAGTCTGTAAAGTCACACAAGTCAAAATGTTCTTCTAAAGCTCCAGCTGAAGAGAACACTGACAGAGCACCAAGCAGCATGTCTGCAAAATCAGCACAATCACAGGTTTCTGAAAGATCTGCAGCGAGATCACCCAGTGCTCTGTCAGCTAAATCAGCAAAGTCACATGTTTCGACAAATTCAGTCAAATCAAATGTTTCTGAGGTTCAGTCCAACAAAATTGCTGATGACAGAGATGGTGAAGAAGGCAGAGCACAAAGTGCAATGTCAGCCAAAACTGCAAAGTCAACTTCATCTGCCATATCTACCAAGTCAAAAGGAAAGGATGACCCAGCAGGGGACCAAGGACTTGATGAAGAAGAACTTGAGGACAGAGCTCCAAGCAATATATCTGCTAGATCAGTCAAATCATCAAAATCAAATGTTTCAGTGGTATCCACAAAATCAAAAGCTTCAGATGTTCCCTGTGACCTTGATGCTGAAATAGAAAATGAAGAGGAACACATTGAGAGCCGATCAGCCAGTTCCATGTCAGTCTCTTCAATCAAATCTAATGTCACTGCCAAGTCAGAATGTTCAGCTGATGTTCCAGTTGAAGCCAGACCTCATTCACATGTTTCCATAACATCAAAGAAATCAAAAGCTTCCAAAGCACCTTCTGATACCAATTCTAGAGCAGAGGGGATGGATGATGAAGAGGAAACTCAAGACAGAGCAAAGAGTTCTATGTCAACAAAGTCGACAGTTTCTGCAAAATCCGATATGTCAGAGATCAAGGCTGATCCAGTAGAAGAAAGTGTTGCTGATCCCGATCTGGATGTAGAAAGACTTTCGAGCAGTACATCAGTAAAATCAGCAAAGTCAAATGTTTCTCAAACATCAAAGAAATCAAAAACTGATCAAGTTGCTGATGCAGAGAATGAAGGAAGAATGAGTTCAATGTCAGCTCAGACAAATATTTCTGCAAGATCGAAAAAATCAAAAAGTTCTGAAATCCCAGTAGAAAGCATTCATGATGAAGAGGAAGCTCAACAGACACCACAGAGTGCAGTGTCTGCCGAATCCACACAGTCTGCGAAGTCCACCAAGTCAAAAGCCTCTGACAAGCATGAGGAAACTGCAGAGAGAGCAGCTAGTGCTGTGTCAAACAAATCAGCAAAGACAAACACCTCAACTGTATCTAAGAGATCAAGAAGTACTAAAGGGGTAGAAGAAGAAAACACAGAGAGACCTGCAAGTAGTGCATCAGCTGACTTGAACAAAGACACTGTAGACAGAGTACCCAGTGCAATGTCAGAATTTTCAGAAGTATCAATAAGGATTTCTCATGCCTCTGTTGGCAGTCCAGATGAAGAAAATGCCAAAGAGGAAACAGAGGAGAGGTCACCGAGCAACACATCAACCAAATTAAGCAAATCTGTTATTTCATCAAGGAGTGCAACACCATGTGATGTTTCTTCAGGAGATATGAATGCAAATGAAGAGGAAACTACACAAAGACCAACAAGCACACTGTCAGCTAAATCAGCCAGGTCAACACAATCACGTGTTTCTGCAAAATCTAGTAAGTCAAAGGCCTCTAAAAATCCAGATGAAGAAACTCCTGAGGATAATGAAGAACGAGCACCAAGCTCTACCTCCGTTAAATCAGCAGCATCAAGGAAATCCAAAAAATTAGAGGTTTCTGCTGAAAAAGGAGCCAATGATGCTGATAAAGACACAGAGGGAAGCTCTGAGGGCAGAGCAATGAGCCCGAAATCTGCCAAATCAAATGTAACATCAATATCTGCACGATCAATAGCTTCAGACAAGTCTGAGCAGAAAGCTGAAGAGGCAGATCAAACAGAGAGGACAAGTGTTTTATCTGTGAAGTCTGGAAAATCCACAAGTGAAAGGAATGGACGTGATGAAGGAAGAGCACACAGTGCCATGTCATCCAAATCAGCCAAATCAACAAAGTCAACAAAATCAAACAGATTAATAGCTACTGAGATTCAGACAACAGACAGTTCTGACCATCCTGATGAAGGAAACACTGAAGAAAGAGCGCAAAGTGCCATATCTGCAAAGTCAGCGAGGTCAAACAAAACTAAAGTCTCTGATGTTCCTGCTGATAAGGACACAAATGAAATGGAGGAAAGAACATTTAGTCCAGTGTCAACAAAAACAAACAGATCAGCCGCCAAGTCTGACGTACCTGCTCTGACAGTGGAGGAAAGTGAAGACAGAGCACCCACAGGTATGTCATCCAGGTCCAAAGCTTCAGCACACTCAAAAAAGTCAGCAACATCAGAGAAAGGACTGAAAAACGAAGGACAGCCACAAAGTTCTTTAAGTGTGAAGTCATATTCATCTATAAAATCTAAAAAGTCCACAGTGACAGATGAAGATGACAAGTCCTCAGGAGTTGATGTTTCTTCTGAGAAGAGTGTCTCCTCAGTGAATTCTACATCTACTCTGCATGAAGACAAAAAAGATAAGAGTCCTAAGAGCGATCGCTCAAAGTCAAACAAGTCAAAGACATCTGCAGAACTGACTGCCAAACCAACATCCGCTGCTGAAACCTGCAAAAGTGCACAGCCATCCAAAGGAAAAGCACACCCTGCCATTTGTCACACTGAGTCACAGGAAAGCGACTTGTCACAAGGTCTGTCCAGTTCAGACATTGTCAAAGAGACATGTGAGGTTCCAGCAGAAGAAGAGTCAAAGTCCAATGCATCCAAGAAGATTACAAAGAGTCATCAAGGAGCTGCAGGGAAGGAAGGGAGCGTCGCTGACAACAAAAGTGACAAAAGCAGCAAATCCAAACACAAGAACATTGATGGTCTCGAACTGGTCCCATCCAGACTACCCAATGCATCCCCTACTGAGGTTGTAAATGAATGGCTGAAGACAATACCATCAGAAAGTAACATGTATGAGATGGAGGAATTAAGTGAAAACTGTGAAAAAACTGATCCCAAAACTGAAGAAAAGACCACAGCAGAGAATGAAGAAAACAGAGGTGAAGAAGAGAAAGCCACCAATGAAGGAGATGTTGTGAATAGTGTCCCTAATGAGGAGTGCCAAACCAGCACAGAGGTACCAAATGAAGATACTACTCAAAGGGACGATCCCTCAAAAATGTTTCACTCCTCCATACAAGTGATGAAAGTACTTTTAAATCCAAAGCTTGACAGATGTAACAGTGCACCAGAAATTTCTCATGTGTATGGACGTAAGTTAAGCTCATCAGCTAGAGGACTTTTGGACTGCCTTGTGAAGCTTCAGTTAATCGATCATGACCCTAAAAATTCAAATGAAAAGAATGCGAGATACCAAGAGCTAATGAGCATTCTTCAGTCTCTTTGGCTTTGTGATCCTCCAGAACATGAGCATGTATTAAAGAAGGGTGATCAACATTATCTAGATGATGACTTCAATCATACATCATCCTCTGGTGTGGATGTCAACAGTGGCTCAACAGGTTCTGGAAAAAGCAGTGATGGTGTGAAGAGCAGTAATGATGTTACCGGTGATGCGTCTCAACCTAACACTACAGCTGAGATGTTATGCACAGCACAAACTGTCTGTGAAGGTGAAACTGAAGCTCAGTGGACATGTGAGGAAAAAGAGAAGGAAGATGATCGAGCAACAGTTGAAACAATTCGAAGCAATGATAGTCCAAGACTAACAGAGACTCCGTCCACCTCTGACAAAAGTTCAGGAAATGACAGCAGTGGTCAAAACCTTACAGAGGACACTGGACGTCAAGAAGGTACCAACTCTGAGAGTGCCATCCTCATTGAAAGAGCTCAGTTAGCCAAAGTGATTTCTCAAGATCGCGATCCTGTTTGGGTCTTAACCTTATTGAGTAAAATAGAAAAGCAGTTCATGACACATTACATCAATGCAATGAAAGAGTTCAAAGTCCGATGGAGTCTGGGCGATGATGAGCAGCTTGATGTGATGATAAATGAACTTAAAACTGAAGTCCGCAAAAGAATCCAAGCTAGCATAAACAGAGAACTTAGGAAACTTCAGGGTCGAGCAGGCCTGCCAAGACCTCCAAAAGAAGCCATGTCCCGTACCTCAACGACACAAACAGAGGAGAGACGACGGAGAATGAAAACCATGCCCAAACAGACAGCTGACTCTCAGGCAAAAGAAAGTGATGATTCAGCAACAGGAACATCTTACAGTGATCAGCGCAGTGAAAACATTGATGAATTCTGTCCATGTGACACATGCATTGGAAACACAATTTCATCCATACCAGTTGAAGTTATGAATACTCCCACACATATAATCCATACAGCTCACTCTGATGACTGCCAAACAAAAGCAGCAGAATCTATCGTACAAAAAGCCATCGGGAGCGCTGTAAGAGAAGTGGAAAGTGAAGACATTGTGGATATCTTTGCATTTGCAGTAGGGAAAAAGAATGTGCAAGGTGTGTGTCAAGAAACAAGACAAGATGAAGGAAGTGTAGAAGAAGAAAAACTAACTGAACAGTCTGTTGAAAACTTAGCTGGAGATGAAAATGCTGAAAATGACAAATCAGCTGATGAAGAGATAAAACAACTGGAAGAGGAAGGAGAGGAGGAAGAAGAAGAGGAAGCAGGGGATGAAGATGAAATTACCGTAGAAAGAGAGACTGCTGAAGAGGAGGATGTAGAAGCCCTAGCTGGTCATGATCAGGTCTGTGATGAAGAAGAAGATGATGCTGGTGCTGCTATTAAGACTGGTGAATATGATCTTGTAGTTGGCAATGATGAAGATTCCGCAACAGAGGAGCCAAGCTGTCCAGAAGAGATGGCTGTAGAAAAAGAGACCATAGCCTCGGGTGAAGATGAATCTGAAAAGGAAGGGGCTGAGGGTGAGGATGATGATGAAGAAAATATTAATGAAACGGTCACAGGCAAGGAATCATTGGATGAAGAAGTAGCTGTTGTAGACGAAGCCTTAAGTGGTCATGAAAGTGACGATAAAGAAACTGAAGAAGCAGGGAGTGTTGATGAAGAAGAGGAAACAGGTGCAGCCGGCGATGAAGACTTAGATGCCACTGTATATGAGGATGAAACTATAGAGGAAAATGATGCTGACAGAGATGAAATGGAACCGGCTGAACTAAAAGATGAAACTGTAGAAGAAACAACTGTAGCTACAACAAGTGCAACTGAATCTGAGAGAGATGAAGCTGTTGTAGATGGGAGTGTTAATGATGAAGAGGAGATTCCCACCATGAATGCAGATTCAGAGTCAGCAGATGACTCAGCCATGGAGGATGAATCAGAAAAGTTGTCTAAAGTAGCAACAATGGAATATGAAACAGCAAAGTCTGAGACTGCTGACAATGACATTGAAGCAGAGGAGCCAGCAGTAGAAGCTCCAACTGACCATGAATCTGACCAAGAAGAAGTTGTGGAAGTAGAGACTGGTGCAGCTGGTGAGTCTGATTCTGCAGATTTAAATGAGACCACAAATGAGGATGATGCAACAAATGAAGATGAGCTGGTGATAGAAAAACAGACTGTGACAGAAGAAGGTGAATCTAATGTCAAAGATGAAACTGCAGCAGAGGAGAAGACTGTGGAAGTTGTGGAAGTAGGGAAGGATGATGATGAAGAAGAGACCGGTGCTGCCAGTGAATCAGATTCAGCAGAGGATTTGGATGCCACAACAAATGACGATGAGACCACAGAGGAAAATGCAGAAGAAACCACCATGGCTGCCACAGCTGAGCATGAATCTGAGAATGAGGAGGCTGTGGATGAAGGGACTGTCACAGATGGTGCAGATGAGTCTGCAGATGAAGACAATGACACAGCCACAGCTGCTGAATCAGAAGAACCTGATGAAACAGCAACAAGTGATGATGAAACAGCTGCAGGAAAAGAGATCACTCATGGAACAAATGAGTCAAAAGATGAGACTGCAGAAGATGAGACTGAAAATGAAAATAGTGTCGAAACAGGAATGGATGATGAGGAAGAGACTGGAGCTGCCAGTGAAGATGAATCTGAACAAGACGATGCCAAAAGAAAACCAGCTGAAGGAGAAACGACCGAAGACGAGCTGGTGGTAGAAAAGGATGCTGCTGTCACAAGCGGAGATGAGACAGAAAATAACAGTGCAGAAGTACAGGTTACAACGGAACATGAATCTGATACAGATGCAGCTGTGGAGAAGTCTGAAGATGAGAGTGCAGAAGAAAAAGAGGTGGCTAACATAAGTGAAGATGAACTGAAAGACAAGGCTGGTGGCGAAGCCACTTTGGCTGAAGAGGGTGCAGGAGATGAAGCACATGAATCTAACAAATATGCACCAATTGAAGCCACTACTGCTGATGAGTCAGATGAGAAGGAAACAGCTGGAGATGAAACTGCTGAGGACATAGAGAATTCGGACACAAGTGGAGATGAATTACAGGACGAAGCTGGTGGTGAAGATGCTGTGGATAAAGAAGATTCAGAAGAAGCTGAGGGACTGACAACAGAACATGACAAAGAAGCCACTACTGCTAATGAGTCAGATGAGAATGAAACCACTGAAGATGAGACTGCAGAAGAAGATGAAATGAAAGAAGAAGCCGCTGATACCAAAGAAGACACAGCAGAAGCTGAGCGACTGACAACAGAACAAGAATCTGAAAACTTGGAAGCCACCAGTGCAGATGAATCAGATGAGGAAGAAACTACTGAAGGTGAGACTGCAGAAGAGAAAGAAATTACTGCCACAAGTGATGATGAAGTGAAAGAAGAAGCCACTGATGCCAAAGAAGACACAGGGGAAGCTGAGGGACTGACAGCAGAACATGAGTCTGACAAAGAAGCACTAAATGAAGCCACCAGTGCAGATGAGTCAGATGAGAAAGAAGCTACTGAAGATGAGACTGCTGAGGAGAAAGAGATCACTGCCACAAGTGATGATGAAGTAGAAGGTGGTGGTGAAGCAACCATGGCTGAAAAAGATGATGCAGAAACTGAGAGACAGACAACTGAACATGAATCTGACAAAGATGTGGAAGCCACCATTGCAGATGAGAAGGAAACAGCTGATGAAAAAGAAGCTGATGAGACTAATGAGGATGAAGTGGAGGCAAGTGAGGCCACCGAGGCTGAGGAAGATGTGGCAGCTGAAACTGACAAAGATAAAGAAGATGGAGGAAATGAGAGCAACATAGCATCTAATGCAGTCAGCGGAGAGGAAGCTGCGGAAAAGACTAAAGAGGCCGTTACAGAAAATGACGATTCATGTGATGATGAAACTTTTAGTGAACCAAATGAAAGGACAGATGAAACTACAGAAGGAGGTCCTGAATCCACCAGAGAAGAAACTTCTAAAGCTGAAGAATCAGAGGATGGAATCAGTGAATCAGAAACAGATGAAAACAGCACTACAACAGACATCAATGAAACCACAGGACAAGAGGAATCCTCTAAAATCACAAGTGATAATGAGACAGGAGATGAACCTTCAGAAGTCAAACCTGAAAATGAGGCTGTGGATGAGACTCAAAGTGAACACGAGACTGGTGAGGAATCAGAAGAAGTTGTAAAGGAAGAGGAGGTCTCTGCTGTAAATGAAAAGGAGTTTGGAGCATCAAGTGAAGATTGCACAGATGGTGTGATAACAGGAAATGAGAGTGATGGACATGAAACAGCTGAGGAAGAATCAGGAGAGGCTGAGAAGGACGTCACTGAATGCGATAACAGAGAAGAATCTGAAGCAGAAGAAGATGCATCTGCAGGAGACGAGGAAGAAGAATCTGCACAAGATAATGGGAAAGTGGAAAGTGAAATAAATGAAGAGACTAGTGATGAAACAGCAGACTGCGATGAGGTCGTGGAGCTGAAACCGGAAAAGGATGAAGAAGACGAGACACAAGTTGAAAGTATTAACATCCCAAATGGAAAAAAAGGAGACGATGCTGAAGCCTCTGAAAAAGAGGAAGAGGAAACTGAGACGCCCAACGACGACTGGAGCGCACATGATGGAGACTCAGCTGATGGAGAAGATGAAGCAGAGGAAGACTCGGATGAGCCAGATGAAGAAACTGATGATGGACAGCAAAGTTTTGTTGCCCAAAAAGCAGACAGTAAGGATCCATCCAACGGAGCGGCTCAAGAAACGATGCTAATGCCACTGGACACATTGGCGAAAGTGAGTGCAGAGTCTGAGGATGGTGCTTATGCTGACGCTGAGGATTCAGAGACCGAACTAAACAGCCAAGAAGAAGCTGCAAGCCTTGAGTCAAGGAGTGTGAAAAAGGGTTCAACATAAAGAGGAAGATCCCACCTGTGCAGTGAGAAACATACGTTACTGAAACGTTAGAAGCACTTTGCTCCAGCATGTCTGATGTTGAGACTGAACACATGCAAAACTGCTGCTCATACAAAAAACTTGAATGTGTTTACCATACTGCATGTAGGAGGTTTGCAGACGTTTATTTTGAAGAACAATATATACATCACATAGCATTTTGTTATTGCAATTCTGAGCCTTAGACTGAACTAATCAAACTATACATAGAACATAAATCATTTATGACAGATCAAAACATATGCACATATACTGTAGTTTCCAATTGCTGCAGT
>JAVQJX010160435.1:0-14761 GCA_036025115.1 Ambassis agassizii
ATAATGGCATTTAAATTTCCTTTACATGGGAACTTTTTGTCAGGATGATAATTAGAGTTTAGAAAAACTCACAATATAAAAAAGACTTTAAACTTTTTGTTGGTGTTGTTTTTATCTTCCTGACCTTCACTTCTCTTTTAAGCATATTCAAACATAAAAGCATGACATTGCAGAGGAAATGATGTCATCCTCTTGACTTCCTCAGACAGTAACGAGTCTGCACACTGTCTCTGTGATGCTCAGAGTTTAAATGACATCTTAAGCTTTTTAACTCGCACAGCATCCTACGGTGCGACTTGATGGGGAAACACACACACACACACACACACACACACACACACACACAAACTCCAAAATACAGATCTATTTTGGTAATGGGGTGAAACGCCCCCAGCAATGTCACTACGACAGCTTGTTTGCCGCATATGTGTCCTCATTTATCACTGTACGCTGAATATGTGATTTTTGTCTTCACTTCTCTTGCATCAATGCAGTTTCACTGTGTACACATGGATGTTGTTTGAGACGCCAGTATGGAAGTGGGCTGTGGGTGTGTATAATTATCTGCTCGAGTGCATTAGCCTTCAGAAACTGAGACTTGGAGGGAGACAGGATGGTGAGGGTGGGGGGAGTGTAATGTGTAAGATTGAGCTGGAAAGAAGAGAAGAAGTGAAGATTGGAGAGTGAGAGGCAGTAAAGCAAAGGTACAGATATTTCATTTCTAACTTACATTATCTGGCCAGGCTGGAGAATCAACTATAATGTAATACTATAGAATTTTTAGAGGCGAGTGGTGATGCTCTGCTTCTCAAATACATATTCTAGTGAGGCTAACAGTTTAACACAGCTGATATTAACATTGATTTCTCATTGATGAAAAACTATGGTCAGTTAATTTTCTGACCTTTTGACAACCTGAGCCGTCAACTGGGATCAAGTACTTTTTTTTAAATTTTATATCGCAGAGGATAATTAACACACACACACACATCTACCAGTGCAGTGGAGAGGAGGAGTGGGGGCTGGCGCTACCAGGCTGCCGATCCTGAGCAGTTTTGGGGGTTCTGTGCCTTGCTCAAGGGCACCTCGGCAGTACCTCAGAGATGAACTGGCATCTCTCCAGCTACCAGTCCAGATATATGGATGTGATAAAAGAGGGCAGGAAGTTTGCTGGTGTGAGTGAAGAAGGTGCAGAGGAAAGATCTAGGTGGAAACACGCTGTGTTTACCCCCACGGCCAAAAGAAGAACAAATGTTAGCTGTTTATTATTGCTATTTTTTGACTGCTTAATTCCTGCTATTTGGTGGTTTTCATCAGAATCTGTGAAAACTAAACAAACTGACATTTGCATGTGCAAACTGCTCTGCTGCATGTGTTTTACCCTATTAGCGTTGGTTGTTGTTTTGAAGTTTGTATTTTTTAAAGGTGGAATTGTTCATTTCTCTGTGGACTGCATGCTTGTAAATGAATGGGAATGACAGTCTAATGACAGAAATGGCGGAATTTGACTGAAGAACTGGCACCATCATTTGATCATAATGTGTTTAAATTTGAATTAAAACTTTACAAAAATTGACTTGACAGTCATAATATAAAAGGAACTTCAAAAGGAGTCTACCTTCCTGAATGCACAGAGTCCAATGCAGTGTGTTTTCTGATTTTAAGAGACAAAGATCAACACAAAGAAATCAATACAAAATAATTTTCTCCACAGATGAAGAAGAAGGTGTAGATCCCACTATAATAGTTTTGTCCATATGCATCATGTTGATAGACAGCCAGTGACAGCGGTGACGTCAGCTGGTAATGAACCATCCAATCAAAGCAACTCGTGATTGTTATTCATGTGGCTGCTGTGAAGCCAGGCAGGCTCGTAGCCTGCAGCTAAAGATAGCACCATTCAACACTGATGAAATGAGATTTTGGGTTTAAAAAAAAATGAGTGAAAATTCAAATGGCCTGGAGATAAAACTGTTGTTCAGAGAAACGGCTCTCGCCACAGCAATGAGGCCAAGAGAAGAAAAGGACGGAAAAGAGAAGGCTTAACAATACCAAGGCACCGTTATCTGTGTTGTTACCTGTAAATGTAGCAGTGCGACGGGTTATATTTATCACTAATGAGATAAATAATGCAGCGATTTGTCCACAGCTTAGCCCTGGAGTACTACATCAGCTCAGACAAAATGAGAATTCTCAGGTGTAACAACAAAACAACACAGAGAAACAGTGGGGGTATATAGTGAAATGGGCCACACATGAATAAATACTGATCAATGTCACACGCTTATCAGGAGACTTATACACACTTATACAGAGAAACATTGATATATGGAAAAAAGACTTTAAGGATAGTAATGAAAACAGCGTGATAATAAAGTGATAAGCTGACTGTGACATGTGATGGAACCTGTAAGAGTTAATGCTTGTTTCCCTCTGGTGTCGCCTTGGGAGCAGGAAATTTCAACAGATACAGACAGCTGTCACAGATATTTATAGCTGGGGTGCACTTTATCATTATTGTTACAAGACTTTCCTCCCCTGAAACATACATTATATAAGATATTACAAAGAATAAATATGGCCTAAACATCAGCAACTTTTTACACAAGCCCTTAATGTAGATTACACTGCTGGAAAACACTGTGTTACAGCATAGCCTTATCCCAGGTGAAAGGCATGGTGGTGGTAGTATCATGGTTTGGCCCTGATTAGTTGATCTAAAAAAATAAATTAATCTTTTAGAATGGCCAGGTCAATCTCTGAACTGGATCTGGTCTGTACAATGGGCAAGGATTCCCCAAGCCTGTTAAGATTTAGAGTTCAAACTCAATGGCAAAGTGTCCAACAAAAAGCAAGCTTTAAAAAAAAAAAACATGTATATATAAAAATCCCCCCGATCTAAAACAAATCAAAAGTCTGAGGATCACAAAGCAAGCAAAGTACAAACAAAAGATGAGACATGAGTCAACCAAACAGAAATAAGGCAGGACAAACTGATACAGTTTGTATCGGCAAACTGCACAAAGGAAAAAAAAAACACAGGTAAACAGGACTTTCAAAATAAAACAGGAACCTAAAGGAACGGTGAAAAGTAACACCTGAACGAAGAAACCACGACTAAATCAAAACAGAAAGCTGTCTTTTTTCAAATGGAAAAGAAAGAAACAGACAAAACAAAAATCATCAGGATCATGACAAAGCCATAGTGAATGACTGTTTGAAGTCAAACTTTGAATCACTAAAAGGCTTAACATTATGGTGTGGTTACTACAGTCAGGACATAAGAGGATTTTTTAGTGAAATATAATATAAGAGGGTCTGATCAATAGCTTTACTTCATAAAATCAATGCATTCTAGTAAGACCAAACACTCTTGGTATTACATGCAGCCTTTTTAACACTTTAATTTTCACTGGGCCAGACAGCAGCAAAGCACTGTCATCACGTGTTGAGTTACTGTGCTGCTCAATTTTCACTGGTAAGAGTCTAATGAAGCAAAAAATCTTTCAAACTTATAATGTGTTTAGTTAAAAAAGGGGCAAATGTTAAATCTTTCTGTTCCACAATCCAGATATGACTCACAGGTACGTTTAATTAACAACACATAGCACACAGCATTGGATCATTATATGGAGGTATGAGGGGGAGGTGGAGGAAGAAGGCAGCCAAACCCCTCACCCAGGAGAGTCGGGATTGATTGGTTAGCTGGTTGGTAAACACATGAATTCATACACATTTTGCAACAAAAACCACACGGTCACCATTTTCACCCCACCACCGCGACACATCTCCCTCATGAACACCCCAGAGAAATATGCTCACTATTTACATTTTGAAAGCCGGAAGCTAAGCTGTATGTATGTAGCCAGAAATGTTTCTGAAAAACTATTTTTAACAATCAATCAATAAATAAATAACATGTATGAGACAAAAGAGCCAGTCTGACTCTGTATTGTACAGAAATCAATGTAGCATATGGAAGCCTCCTGAAAATAATAATCTTTTAAAGGCTCATACAGAATGCAGGACTGTAGCTTTGATCTCCTGAGCTCCTGTGACCTTTCTGTGGCGCCCGGCCAGTCGGGCAGTCACCACAGGACCAATTTATTGTCAGGCACAAGGCTGGGGAAACACAATTAACTGTCAGAAGACCTCCCACCCGGAACAAACCCTCATTTCCACACATACACACTTCTCCATGGCCTCGGCCTCTTCTCTGTTTATCTCTGCTCCTCTCAGGAAGTGTCCACACCTTCAGCACTGATGTAGCTTGTGTGCATGCAGGCGGTAGTCATGCATGTCATTACCCTGTGTGGAGGTTTTATCTGCCTGTGGTTATCTTTCTCTTTCTCTCCTTACCCCAACAGGAGGAGAGAGGAAGGCAGGTCCCCTGTGGTTCTTCAGCATGTGTTCAGAGGAAGGAACATGCATTTTTAAAACTCAACCCTGAGCTCTGTGCTGTCCTGTTCCTTTTCTGCTGATTAGCCAAGGATATGGGGGATTATCAAGGCCGCGGGACAGAAATACAGAAAAAAGAAAAGGGTTTTTTTTGGAAGCATGGTGATGTTTTTAAAAGAAGGTTTCCTTTTTGAACATCTTGATGAGCATGTGGAGTAGGTTACATGCGTGGTGGAAGCCTTGAGGTAAACCTTTTGGCCACAGATATGGAGCCAGAGGGGGGGAAGCAGTGACTCACAAACGAAGGCTGTGGAGATTGATCCACAGTGTGCTTTTAACACAGACACTGGATTTATCTCAGTGTGAATACTATGAGCTGTGCAGCCCGCCATCACCAGGGGAATGTAATAAAAGGTCACAGTACGGTATATGAATCAGGCACCTATGTGTATGTATTGTTGGATACAGGACTCGTCACTACCAAAACATGGCAGATGGCACTGTTTTACTCTGCAAAATGTTGTAATTGTTAAGGCATGTGTTTTAACCAACACGTCCATCTGGTTGATAATAGCGCCACCAGATCATATAGTTTTGTTTTTAATAATGGATGAATGGATAAGAAAAAACTGAATACCAGTGAGTCCTCCTGTTTTGCAATTATACCCAACCCACTGGAATGTTGTTATTTTTAGTCTTCACTTCAATATTTAATGATCAGTATGTAATGAATATTTCACAAGGACGTTTGACCCTTTAATGTGTGAATCACGTATGTGTTGATTTTTTTAAATAATTAATTACGTTTTCACTATAAAGTTGTGGATGTGCATGAAGGATTCTGGTCCAAGATTCAACTTCAAACCTCCTACACACACACACACACACACACACACACACACACACACACAGAGAGAGAGAGAGAGAGAATAAAATGACCTTAGTTTATCTTTAGAGTCTGACTAAAGATAGATAGATGTAATCTGAAAAAAACTACTTAACCTCTTTTAAATAAAACATCATATTAATCGGGCAAACAAAGCTGAATATCTTCAACTTGAAGAGTAGCTTTGAATCATCATCAATGTGATGCAAAAGGAATACAATACATAGCA
Organism: Ambassis agassizii; assembly: GCA_036025115.1. Lineage (NCBI taxonomy): Eukaryota > Metazoa > Chordata > Actinopteri > Ambassidae > Ambassis > Ambassis agassizii. Next base: position 5,514 of record JAVQJX010160435.1, read on the forward strand.
CTATATACATATAGTCTATATACAATACAAATGCCGTAAGAAACTGGTCATAAAGCAGCAGCATCACCTTTATGTGTATATTTATTGAGTTTAAAGTGAAAAAGAATATCAATAAAGTAAACTTGGCCAATCCCTCTGCCCTGAGGTACTCCTTTGCATGCAGCTCCTCTCTCTGGCCACTAGAGGGAGATAATCCTGCTTTGTTCCTTCTACTCTGCGATGTTAGTGTTTGTGTTTTATAAAATGTGTATTTGTCTGAGTGGAAATGTTCATTTCCCCGGAGACGTTTCAGAGGACAGAGCCATATGTTGTGTTTTTAAATAAAGTATCTGTTGATCACTTTATGACATGTGCCTAATGATATATAGCCATGTAGTGATTCCACAATAAGTCTACAAAGCTTGAAAACACACAGACAGTTAATAGCATTTGCAGTGAACTGCTTCAATGTGAGGAATCTACCTGCCTCTGTGGTGTATCAATAACACAAATTGCCTCTGAAGTCAATCCGTATTGTTTTGTCAAAAGCACGTTTGGCTCATTCATCCTGCAGCATCATCTTGTTTTTTTGATGCAGCCCTCTCATGGCTTCAGTCAATACAGATTTGATCAAAAGTGTGATGCTTCTGCCGTTGCGATTAATCTTTGCCGCTGTTATTTTTCGGTCTCCCATCAGCCGCCCACTAGCATCCCGGCATCCCTATGAGGCCGAGCGACTGACAGCAACATAAGTCACAGGGCTGCATTAAAAACACATTAGGCCAGCGGAAGAAATTAAGGTTGGGCTTATCTGACGGAGAGTACCTGTTCTGGAATGAACTGAGCGCTGGCGTCCTCATGCATCACCATCGCCTCTTTGACAATGTTTTGACTTATGGACTCACTGAATGCACTCCCAAGCACTTTTAGGGAGTCGCGGCTCTATGAATATATTGAATTTATGAGATCTCAAAGGAACGCTGCACTCCCTCATTTCCACCACATTTTCTCTTTTTCCCATGACAAGACAGAAGACAAGGCACTTCAGGACAAAGAGTGATACCAGAAACAAGGCAGGATGTTTAGGTTTATCATGGATGGATCACTGAACTCGGAGCCCTCTCTCTGAAAGTCTGCACAAACTCACCATTAATAGATATTATTGGGAAGAAAAGACAATTAATGACACAAAAATAACTCAAGAACTCAAGAAAATGAAACACAATAAGATATAAACACAAAAAGGATCACAAAAAAGCACAGAAACAGATGCAACACAAGTAAAATAGCAATAAGAAAATGATGCCAAATGATCACAAAACACAGACACAATATGAACACAGAAAGACATGAAAAAACTACCAAGAAAAGATCTCCAAAGTGACACAATAGCAGAAAGACAACAAAGGGATGTAAAAAACAATAAGTAAAAGAGAGACAAGACAAATCTGAAAACGGGGTGGGTCTGTCAGAGCCAGGCTTTAAACCTAATTTTACAAACAGGATCATGAAAAATTGTGGCCAGTCATTCAAATCTGAGGTTAGATACAGAGCCAACAAAAGAAGATGAAGAAGAGAGGGAGAGGAAGAAGAGAGAGAGAGAATGAGAGAGAGAGAGAGAGAGAGAGAGGGGGCACATGTTGGGTGAGGAGAGCGAAGCTCCTCTTGAGCGGTAATTTGATTTCACGTGGCTCGAGGTGCAGAGGGAAGGTCGTAATAGCAGCCATCTACCATCCATTATTACACTACTGGAGAGCAGCGTGATGTGTTCAGGGTGGATGATCACATCTCCACCACACTTGGCTTCAGTAAATTTCCACCTCTGTTATTCATTAGTCACAGAACACAGAAGATAAACGGTGAAATTTACGTCGGCCCCAAGGTTGAGGGCGGTGCTGCTGCAGCTGCTTGTTTACATGTCAGAGGAGCACACAGGCTGCTGGTTACACGCTCACTGGGGTTAAGCTGTTTACATGAACCTCTGATAGAAGGAGTTTCCCTACAGCTCTGGATCAAACAACAGTTTCCTCCTCTTTTGACTTTCCAAACTAAATTGGAATATAATCAAAGGTTCTTTGATTATTTGAGCAGCGGTGTCCAGATTTTTTTCAGGGAGGGCCAGATTTGATAATGTGAAAGTGGCGGAGGGCCAACAGTCCCTGATGATGTTATATTAAATAATAAAAGATGTGCATGCAAACAACATTTAAGCATTCAAAAGAGCAGAGCATACAAGGTATCTGATTTTACAGCAGAAATTTAAAACATTCAGAAACTGTGTGATTGTGATCCTGGCCTTCATCTGGCCCTGATGAAATGGATTTGAGCCTCTAGTGGCCCACATGTAAAAAAGCAAAGTAAATTAATGACGCCTCTTTTGGCTAAAATGTAGCACAGTAAGCACCAGATTAACTGCCTGAGTCTATTGTGGCCCAGATTTGGACCAGGTTCATTTAGGTGGAGATATGACTCTGGTCTGGCCGGCTTGTGGCTCAGATGTGTGAAAAGGGGTAAAAAGGCACGACATACAGATGCTGGTGTCGCTTGTGGCATTCACTATCACGCTGTGGCCATGTTGGAGTTGCATCACTTTTGCAGCACACACACACTGATAGCAGGTGCATTAGTATTAGCATGTTTTGTACTATTCACTGTGGTGATTAAGGTGAGGAGGTGGCTAAAGGCATTTGAACCACGACTACATGGACAAAAATCCAACCACACTGTTTAACAAGCCATCAATTCCAATCTGCACCCTGTTCAAACTGTAACCTTCAATCATAGCGCAGCAAAGTGAACAAAACAGTGAGACTGAAAGAGACAACAGGACGGCTTACAGATTTCCTGTGTCCATTAGGAGGTATTGACTTAGTCTCTGTGAGTGCTGTAAACCGTGATTGCAAATGACACATTGTTACGTCGGCTTTGTTCTAAGATGCCAAGCACAATTCTGCCGCTTGCTATTTATTCCGCCAACAAAAAAAGCTAATGAGGATATGATAAACAAACATAACAAACAGACCATGTAATTAAGAGACTACTTAATCCAGCCAAAAACCTGATACAGCAACAAGATGGACACACACACCCCGTCGCCTCCTCTACTGCTCTTCTTGTTTATCTTAAAGACACACACACAATCCCACCTGCAAACACCCAGTTCCTTCATTAAGGGATTGCTTCATTATACTGTATAAATGTAGGAGCCTGGTGGGAAATTTGCTGTTTTGCAACAAGTCGGCTCATTTGTGTATTTATGTGTGTGCAGGAAACACAAACACACACAGACATGCAAATAAGAACAAATCCCTCAAACACAACTGGAGCCATTGTATGAAAGTCCAGTTTTCTACAGAGTGTGTGCTCTGCAGGCGACTACTGCTGCACTGCAAAAAAAAAGGAAGAAATTCAAATTTTGTCCTGCTTTCCTGACTGCTATGATGGTTTCCCTGGAGACACAGTGAACATTTATTTCATCGGCAGAACGCTGAACAATAGAGACTACATTGTACTGACTTGTGTGCATTTCTCTTCTGACCCCTCTCTTCCCCATTACTGAGTATTTCCATCTTTTCTAATCAGAGCTCTGGCTTGTACTGTACATGTTCACATATTCCTGCCTTGACCTGTCAGTGTATTAACTGATTAGAATAGATTGATTTTCTGCCAGAAAATGTAGCCACGGCAGGCTAAAACCTTGCTGATGATAAATGGGTTTTAGAGTTATCGGAGTGGATGAGTCGATGTGCGGATCAATGACGAAATGCAACAAGGTCATTCCTGCTGAAGATAAAGCATTTGTTATGCAGATTCATGGCCCGGAGAGCTGCAACTCTGCAGACACAGCAACTCAGCGCTGTTATTTCACATGAGTATCTCCATTCTGTGTTACTGTAGCCATCACTTCACACCAGAGGGAGATGTTCTTATTTAAACCACATTTATTTAAATCTGACAGCACCACCTGTCATTCAAAGCACCAATGCTTAGATGTGACTTAAACTTTAAACTAATTTAAATGCTTTATGAGTTGTCTGTAAAGATCAGTTATTTCTGCTGAAAGGTTGGACATTTTAACAAGGAGATTGACTTACTTTTGATGGTACCATCAAGTGGCAACTTAAGGAACTGCAGCAGAGACGTTGAGAAGAGAAGAAACTGAACTGTGGCTTTCCAGACTTGTGAGGTCAGACACAATGCCATGGGGTTTGAAGACAAGGGTGACCAGACTCACAGCTGTTTTGCTGCAAAAGAAAGAAAAATTAAATCATTGCGTGTGATTATTATCAAAATCTTGGACTGGTCACATTATATTAAACTCACATTAGCTTTAGCTGTTGCTAATCTGTTAATCTTTTGTAGACTCGTGTACAAATTGATTGACATTCATTGACAAAAATGATCTGAACAGGTTCAGACTGACAGACTTTTTATAATTAAAGAGGTTTTAGTGTGTTAGAAATTGTTAGCAATTAATATTATAAAGCTAACCAGCTAACAAGCTACTACTATACTTGTAATATCACTTTGCACCACAAGATGGCATTGTGAGTCAATGTAGCCGTCCATAAGAGGACACAGAAGTAGCGCTACCTCGAGCTGTTTTTGTATAGTGTCACTGTAGTCGGTCTGTGAATGTTTCATGTTTCAACTGACCAGCTAAGGTTTGTTTTTAGCCTAGCACAAATCTCTTTACAGGTAGAGACTGTATAGCAGATCATCAAGCAGGTTGGTTCTTGGATGAGTTCTATGTAGTAGATTTCTGTGTGTGTGGCACTGTCTGGCATTAACATGAACATGCCAATACCGAAGTCCGGCCACAAAAACAACAGCGACCCCTTCTGGAGAAAGATGGTACAGCCTTTGTTTTACAAACATGCATGGTACATATACACATTATTACAATACACCATGCTGTATTGTAAACATGCTAAACATGTACGCATGCTAAACATATTCCTTTAGTTGTTTTTTTTTTCAAATCATAAAGTGCTTTTCAAAACAAAAGTTGCAGCACTTCATAATAAAAACCAAATAATAAACAGGGTAGTAAAAGCTACTAGGCTGACAAAATGAATTCATATTTAATTTAATTCTAAACTCAGAATTCACCTCACGTATCCAGGTCATCAAAACTCATAAAGAAAACATTCAGTCCAAGTGCTAAATTTATCAGAACAGGTGCAGAGGCAGGGAGATCTCTCATGCAATCAGGAGGTAGCTGCTTTGAAGCCTGCAGTGACACATTATTTAGGACATACATGATTAAGATATTTATACCACATGCCTATTTGCATAATGCATTATGTATGAGAACATGGAACTGCTGGTATTGTCGAGCCTGGATTAGCCTACTTCATATCAATCATATCGCCATATCAATCAGAAATGGCTGTTATGCCATCTGCATTCCTGCTCCTTTTGGCCACACTGTGGGATTATCAGATTGTTATATAAAAAACAACACTGCTGAAAGGTCAGAGATGGATTTGTAAAACATGTTGATTTATGAGATAAATACATGTTTTACCAGAGGCCTGCAGCTGCAACACAAACTGTTACGGAAGTACCAAATCCTTTAGCAAATGCCAGCAGGCTGCTTTATTAAAATGCCTTCGCTGCACTGCACTGCACAGCGACGCTACAGCCTACATACCTGCTGCAACAACGAGGTCAATTACAAGTTATCAGGTCCCCCATGTCAAGAGACAAGCCCGACTTGTCTCCCTGAAGATTAATTCTCCAAACGAAACTGCACTTGGCTGCTTCTGTTCACCTGGGGGGAAACTGTATCATGATCATTAGTATGTAGAGAATTGAGGAAGAGAAAAAAGAAATTAGATACAGGAGATCAATCATTGTTCATTTCTTCAGGGACTATAGTGTGGAGTGTGCAGCTCTATTGACAAGACAGAAATTACCAATCAGCCAATTACCAAAGAGTATTAAGAAGAGCAGTAACAAGGACAATAGCTTGAAGCCAGTGTGTTTGAATATGGCAACAACATCACACATTTGAATGCTGCAGCATGGATAGAAGCACAGATTCTCTCCTGTTAAACGACTGATTACCAAATCACCCCTGGGAGCAGCAGTGATGATGGTCAATAAAATGTCCTCATTCAAAGCCATAATGGACAATAATGAGAAAACATCCCAGCAAACAGTAAACATGTGCCAGATAAAGGTTGTTATAATCAAACATTGTGCATTCTCATTTACTGAAAGCAAACAGGATGAAGCTGGAGGGATTTGTTGGTTTGCCTTGCTGCTTTAGTCCAGGTTAAAATATAAATTATCTCAACAGTTGCACATTTGACACATTTAGCGCAGTGTCCACACATAAATGGGTGGGCAAAAATTCTAACTTTAACATTAGTGCCAACATTTTCACATACAACAGTGCAAAAGCAGTACAGACATTAGAATTGTGTGACCTCTGCAGGAGCCTTTAGTAACCAAAATGAGCTTTAACACCTGCAGCATTTAGTCAGTTTGACTTGAACCATAGCATGTTTGACATGTTTAGACAGGTGTGAACATAGTAATAGATGAAGTAGTCTGCAGTGTGATTTGATCTTAATCTGACCCAAAATCCAGAGGTTTTAGCTCATGTAGCCATTAGTTGTCTGAAAGCAGCTGTGAAAAGTGTGAAATCTGTCACTAATTAGAAGAATTAGGAACCTATTTTCATAGGTCACTTTACATGCTTGCAAAGGGATAAGTAAGTTGCTAAATTGCTTAAGTCTGCAACAAAAAAAAAGAAAAAAAAGAAGACAGATTATACCAAAGCTGTCCCAGTGAATCATAACTGCAAAAGATAATTGTCACAAATTTAACAGTCATTTAATGTTGTCAGTATTCTGTTCTTCCAGGGTTTTTTCTTGAACAAACTAAAAGTCCAGTAAAACTTTTCTGGAACGTTACCTGGAAATGGGCCTTGATTGTAAAGTTAGAACACATCTGATACTCATTTACCTTCAATTACAGTACACACAGCTTCTTCCTCTCTGATCTTTGCAGACATTACAAGATATGTTTTCCTGCAAAAACCTCCATAAGTCACACCTTTTGTTCCCATTTTATAGTCACTTGTGCAGAAGAAGAGAGGAAGGCAGGCATCATACAGTAATTGAGATAATGACGGTGTTGAGATGCCTCACAGAAGGTGGTTTCCATGGCGATATGTCTGTGGAAAGGTGGTGTTGTGCAAACAAGAATAAGTCCTTAATAAACGATATATATATACATTCAGGGATAAATGAAGCAATCAAACAGCAATGCAGCTTTTTTCCATTAGTTCAGGCAAAATGTGTAAAACTTGTGTCCTAGATTCAGAAGCATCTATATATAAAGTATCACCGGAAGAGCCTGAGTTCAAAGTGACTGCGATCAGAGTAGCTGTTAGATTTTATTTATATCTGCTGGGGTACAGGGTTAAGACGACCAGTTCAGTTCATTCTTTACATGAAAGGATGAAGAGAATTAGCATTCAGAGAGAAGAACACTCAGGGTTTATCCTTGTGCTGGGGCAGCGAAGCGACTAAGAAGTTGTTGTGGAACTTTTCAGTTGATCCTGTATAAAGTATGAAGGGGAAATAAAATGTAAAGTGAGTTTGTGTTAGGAACTCTAGCTAATAAGTTTGTGGTTCAACAAGAGGAAGACATCACCTGTAGTTTTTAGACCAGCCTCTTTGGGTTTCTGTGGGAGGCCCCGATTGTTGCCATGTTGGCATCAGCACAATCCAACAAAATGAAAGTAAAGTTAAGTGAACAACTGCCTGTCACTCAGGGCAGTCACACACATAATTACGCATAGAGGCCAGACTCTCTTCTTAAGTCTTCATATGTGATGAGGATCCATGATGTTCTTAGTCTGCTGAGATTGTGATTGAATGGTGTTCACACAAACTTCTACCATGACCTTTTCTTAAACTATAATTACTGTCTTCTAAAGCTAGACTTTGGTTGGTTGTATCTGGCCCCAAGATGATGATGGAAAAATGACACAAAAAGATCAGCAAGTGCTTAAATAGCAAAACAAACTAATTTTCATTTCAATCTGTACTGAAATCAAACAGCTAGTCAGCTGGAATTTATTCAAATTCTTTGGAAACTTCAAAGCGGTGATTTTAACATGTTATTTATCCTAAAACTTTTTCTTTTAATCTCAGAGGCGGGAGGCAAATTAAAAAGACAAATAGCATGACAGGAAGTTTCTTGAATTTTCTGACATCCTTTTTGTTGTGTTAAATCACAGTTCTCCAAATTCTTATGAATTTTTGACAAATTCGCTGACAGCTCTCCTGCATCCTGACAAATAGCTTTTTATTTTTGTGTGCTAATGATGTGATAAATTATGGAGAATAATAATCAATAGCCTGTCTGCCTTCCTGTCATTTGCTCTTTTTTAATGGACGCACAGCAGGGTAGACACTTAATCGTCATTTATGTAGTTAAATAAATGTGTGTAGAACCAGGTGAAATGGAGTTTCATTTTTCCTGATATGATTTGTCAGCTGTTGATGGATAATTTATAAGTTTGTGTCCCTGCACGGCTAAACACACACAGACACACACAGACTGCTGAAAAGAGGCTTAAAGGTCGGATTGAGAGAAAGAAATCAAACATGGCTGAGACAGCAGCTTAAGTAATCAGAAAATCAAGAAAACATTAGTCACTGTTAGCAGGACAGGAACTGCAAAGTAAACAACCTAAGTACTGCATAAAAGGACTTGTACGGCAAAAGAGGGGTCTCTATATATAAAGTGATGGTGAATGAGGAGCAGCTGGAGAGGCAGGTTGATTAGATCGGTGAGAGGGAGGAAGGGAAACTCAGTGAAGGAGACTGGAGAGGAGGAGAGGCAAGACAGAAAATAGATCATTACACGCACACACCTGGAACAGGAGGGATCAGAAGATAAAGAGAAAAATGATGTCTGTGTCACTGGGATGCTGTTAAGCAGATACGTTTCAAGACTTTGGCCCATTTATGTCTCCCCTAAACCCTCAGCACTGAACCTTAATGGGCTTTAATTGATGTCACCTGTGTAATCGCATTAGTGCCTGAGCGCAGGAGGGTGTGCACTTTGTAAAGTCAGGTTACTTGGACATTTTTGCAGGGTGATTAAAAAGTCTGATAATTCAGAATTAAAATATCTAGCTAGCCAGCTACTTACTAATGTTAAGAAATACTACTACTACACTAAGTTTAGCCTCATTAAGAAATGATCAGCAAATGATTAATTATCACCATAGGGAAATTAAG
>JAVQJX010160460.1:0-22511 GCA_036025115.1 Ambassis agassizii
ACAGCTGGCGGATGGCTCGGAGAGACACAAAAATGACACACACACACACACACACACACACACACACACACACACACACACACACACACACACACACACACACTGCACAGTAGATAGAAGCACTGAGATGGAAATAGGTGTGTGATGTTCTGTCAGAGAGCCATGCACACATTTTTTAGAACCTCATAAATTTCCATGTGCCTGAGGGCACCAGTATTTTTTATTTTTTTTGGAATTGCATAAATTTACAGTCACAACCAATACTTTCTGTATCTAGTTGCAGAACTTTGAATACACAAAGGTTTGCAGTTAACAGTGCACTTGAAAAGTTTTCACTGCAACTGCGTGCAGCTGTGCTGTCAGGTTTGGGCATGCACATCAGGTATGGAAATGAGGCCTGAGTATTATCCTGAGTGAACATGAACAGACCATGTACAGGGGCTGTGTTCTAGTTTTAACCTGAGGTACAGATGGTGTTAATGTTTCTACTTTTGAACCAATTGTCTCACAGGTTTGCTCTAAAGTGAAGCCACCTCATGTCTTGTGCTGATTTTCTTTCATCCTCACAGAAAGTGGAATACAAAATAGACCCCCAAAGAAACAACCTCCCACCTCTAAGAAACCCAAATATCCTTGTTGGGGAGAATGACCTCACATCTCTCAGCTACCTCCATGAGCCAGCAGTTCTTCACAACCTTAAAGTGCGCTTTATTGACTCCAAGTTGATTTACACATACTGTGGTAACGTGTCTCATCTCTTTTGACTCATACTATCACTGGCACTGTAGACTTTGGAGCCCTAGTCACTGTACACTCTCATATTATCTACAGTACATTATAGTGATTATTATGCTGCCGCCTACTTTTAAAGGAACACAACATATAAAAGAGCTATAAGAATTGGCATATTTAACACTAAAAATGGCTATATTTAGGGTTCAATGTTTGTTTATCTCTGTATAAGCCTGCATGTATGTTTTACTTAGGAATTGTCCTGGTTGCCATCAATCCTTATGAGAGCCTGCCTATCTACGAAGCTGACATCATTAATGCTTACAGTGGGCAGAACATGGGAGATATGGACCCTCATATCTTTGCAGTAGCAGAAGAGGCATACAAACAAATGGCCAGGTTTTAACACCACAAAATACATGTTTATATATGTTAAGACTGACAAAATGTTAACTTTCTTTTACACTCAAACACCCACATATTTTTGCATTTTTATGTGCAGGGATGAAAGAAATCAGTCCATTATAGTGAGTGGTGAGTCTGGGGCTGGAAAAACTGTCTCTGCTAAGTATGCAATGCGCTACTTTGCCACTGTCAGCTGCTCCTCTGGTGAATCCAATGTTGAGGAGCGTGTTCTGGCATCCAGTCCCATCATGGAGGTACAACTCAACACAGCATGAAGGCACACAAAATTATAAAGTGAGAAAGGTCACACCAACATGTTTTGTTTTATTCAGGCCCTTGGAAACGCCAAGACGACAAGAAATGACAACAGCAGTCGCTTTGGGAAGTACATTGAGATAGGCTTTGACAAGAAGCATTGTATAATTGGGTCTAACATGAGAACTTACTTGCTGGAAAAATCTAGAGTTGTATTTCAGGTAAATTTGATCTATAATGTGGATTTTACACGCATGCCTTTAGTGACTGCCTCCAGTGTCTGAATGAAGCTGTTCGTATCTCTGTCTGATGCGTTTCTCCTCACTTCTAATTGATTTAAAACACTCTGACGTGTGTTAACATGCCAGCTTGGCCTTTTCACTTGGACAGATTGCAACTGTCAGCTATTTTCAAAACAAAAATTGATGATTCGGATGCATGGATCTAAGTGCTGTTTGACTGCTTACAGTAATCATTGTCCTCTGTTTGTCCTATGTTTAGGCCCATGGGGAAAGGAACTACCATATATTCTACCAGCTTTGTGCCTCTTCTCATTTACCTGAGTTCAAAGCCTTCAAGTTAGGTATGGAGGTCTTTGAAACACTAGCGTTCCCTTTTTGCAGGATATACAAACAATTAAATATTTACTATTGTCAATGTTTGTAGGCTGTGCAGATGACTTCCACTGTACTAACCAGGGTCAGAGTCCAGTCATAGATGGAGTGGATGATGCAAAGGAGATGCGCAGTACAAGGAGGGCTTTCTCACTTTTGGGTGAGATTTAAATTTGCTTTTGGATTGTTTGACATAAGTGAATCAGATTTATTATTTATTGCACTGTTGTCTTATTTTCTTTGTAGGAATCGGTGAAAGTGATCAAAGGGAAATTTACCAGATTCTGTCAGCTCTTCTCCACCTTAGCAATGTGGAGGTGAAAGATCAGTCAGCAGACAGGTGCAGCATCTCGGTAAATGCAATAGTTGTTATGTGTTGTAATGACGATATGTTTTGTCTTAATGGGTAAGATAATAATTGTTTATTTATTTCCAGCCAGATAATGTCCATCTGATGATTTTCTGTGAGCTGATGGGAGTCCCTTGCGACGAAATGGCCCATTGGTTATGTCACAGGAAACTCAAGACAACCACGGAAACCTTTGTTAAAACGGTTTCCAAAATGAACGCCGTCTATGGCCGTGATGCTCTTGCCAAACACATTTATGCCAGACTCTTCAACTGGATTGTGAGCCAGATTAACAGTGCTTTAAAATCTGTAATGAAGCAACACTCGTTCATTGGCGTACTTGACATTTATGGGTATGCTTCATGTACTACTTTAGGCTTATAATTCTTCTGTTCATGTGCCAGAAATAGCCTGATGTACTGTTTAAATTTAAACACTTTTTTTTAGGTTTGAAACATTTGATGTCAACAGCTTTGAACAGTTTTGTATCAACTATGCCAATGAGAAGCTTCAGCAGCAGTTCAACCTGGTGTGTGTTTCTCTCTGTTTAAATACGTTCCTTGTTTTGGTAAAAATGTACAGTACTTGTGCATGATTTTGGCAATCCCTCATTTCAGCATGTCTTCAAACTGGAGCAAGAGGAGTACATGAAAGAGGAGATTTCTTGGACATTGATTGACTTCTATGACAATCAGCCATGCATTAATCTCATTGAGGCCAAGCTGGGCATCCTTGACCTGCTGGATGAGGAGTGTAAGGTAAAAAAAAGGAGTTTTTGTTTTTATTAATTTGACTTTCTAGAACCTCCCCACCCCCACACCCACCACCACCACACTGTTTTTGGAGGTAATGAGTAATGCCATGACTAAGTAATGTGTCAGCACTTCCTGTTTCCATAGATGCCCAAAGGCTCTGACGACACATGGGCCCAGAAACTGTACAACACTCTCTTGAAGCAGAGTGCTCACTTTGATAAACCCAGGTTATCAAATAGAGCTTTCATCATCCACCACTTTGCTGACAAGGTAAAACACAGATGGGTGGCTCCTGCACAGGTGCTAGTGGTTTGCACACTTCACAGACATGGAGAGGGTTGTGTTGGTTGTCCTTGTTTTTAAGCTTTCTCATCAGGTGTGTGAAGGTTAGGTCATACTTACAAAGTGAACGGATGATGGATGACGCATATTAACTTATAAAATATGTAATTACTTGTATCCAAAGTAAAACCTCCACACATCTACCACAAATGTACCAGAAGTGACTTGGTCCTTTGTGTCTAGGTGGAGTACCAGTGTGAGGGCTTCCTGGAGAAAAATAAGGACACAGTCAATGAGGAGCAGATAAATGTGCTGAAAAAGACCAAGGTGAAATGATGTTTTATTTCTTTTCATATCACCTTTTAATCTCATTTTGTTGTCCCATTTGTGATTCTCTGTAGAGATTCAGAGTAAGAAATATTTTCAGCAAAAGAGAAAATAAACTGTTAAGTAATATGATGTGTTGCAAGTCTGCAGGCACACACCCTTGAATTGTTCAGGCAGAACTATTGGTGGAAATGCAGCCACGTTTTCATTTTAGATTGAAAACACTGCCCTCTGCTGTTCACTGACGACTCTTGTTCTATAAAAATGATTAGTTTGAATTGCTCCTGATGCTGTTTGAGGATGATGACAAGGCAGCGAGTTCTACTAATAAATCTACGAGTGTGATTGGAAGGTTTGGACCGAGTCAGAGGGATAATAAGAAAACTGTTGGAACGCAGGTGAGAGCATCATGAGGAAGCAACATTTGTTGGTGAGAGTTTGTGTGGTTAGTGGCGGTTCTTTTATTGTGGATTCATCCACATAAGTTTATTGTATAATGATCAGTCTTATTTACATTGTAGTGAGTTATTGTTGTCTTTTTGTTCAGTTTCGACAGTCTCTTCATTTGCTGATGGAAACACTGAATGCAACAACTCCTCACTACGTACGCTGCATCAAACCAAATGACCACAAAGCTTCATTCATGTGAGGATATACAAGTTTCAAACAATAAAATGTAAAAAAAACGTTATTAAAACGGGTGTTTTTTTTTTATTGTCTTCTCAAGCTTGGACCCTGTGAGGGCCATCCAGCAGCTCAGAGCCTGTGGTGTTCTTGAAACAATCCGCATCTCTGCTGCAGGTTTCCCATCCAGGTAGGATAGCTGTGCACACAATTATATGTTTAAAATGTAAAGATTTTATTCATGCATCTGATCTCTAATTAATTATTATTATTATGGCATAAACTTGCAGATGGACATATCAGGAATTCTTCTGTCGTTACCGCGTCCTCATGAAGCAAAAGGAGATTCTTCCTGACAGAAAACAGACCTGCAAAAATCTCCTCGAAAAACTTATCAAAGTGTGTTTGGTATAATGTCAATACAACAAAACAAATATAACTCTTACTGGCTTCCTGAAATTGCATCATATTCTACTTTGTACTTTACTCTTAGGACAAGAAGAAATTCCAGTTTGGAAAAAACAAGATATTCTTCAGAGCTGGTCAGGTGGCTTATTTGGAGAAGCTGCGATCAGACAAACTGCGAATGGCCTGCGTCAACATTCAGAAGACTATCCGCTGCTGGCTTGGCCGCAAAAAGTATCTGAGGATGAGGGAATCTGCCATCACCATTCAGAAGCATGTACGGGGTTACCAGGCTCGCTGGTGAGCAGAGATCTTGAACATAAGGAAAACAAATACATTTGAAATATCCCAAAGATTTTTTGTATTTTTTTATTCTTAACCTCAAAATTGTGGGTTTTTTTTTCAGCTACGTTGCATTTTTGTTGCGAACCAGAGCAGCTGTTATCATTCAGCGGAATGTGCGAATGTGGGTGAGGAGGAGGCGCTACCAGCAGCAGCGCTCTGCAGCCATCACTGTTCAGTGCTTCTGGAGGGCATACATGGCTAGGCAGCTGTACTGTAAGGTAGTGTCATTGTTTAGAAATAAAGATATAATTCTAGAGAAACATCTGCTTTTTTGTAGGCATTGTAAATTGTTCAAATGCATTCTTGCTAACTAATAATAATAATTCACAAAAGTCTCTTTTTTAAATAGGTTTTTTAGACACCACGAAAAGATTAAGATCAAGACACACAATGAAGCACAATAATGTGAAAGATATTGTAGCCTGAAGTGAACTTCAGAGGTCTTGTGTTATGGTAGTGACGTTGCTGATGATAAGGACGTCATAGTTTCAGGATGTTCTTCAATCTGTGAAAGTTCACAAGGTGCTAAGTCAGAATGAAATATAAGCTGGCTGACATTCATTATTATGTTTGAAACATGATCCGGTTTCATGTGTGTAAATATGAGACACACACTAGGTAGTGCTCCTGTCTCCTGGATTTTGATGTCAGTGTTGTTTAAACTTGGGATGATAAACTTGTCTCTGCATTCACAGTTAATGTACGATAAAAAGGCAGTGGTCATTCAGAGGTGGGTGAGAGGCTGGCTGACCAAGCGACGTTACAGGCGCATTCTGGCAGCCATCGTCCTGCTGCAGAGTTGTGTACGTCGCATGAGGGCCAAGAAGGAACTGAAGAAGCTCAAAGTGGAAGCACGCTCTGTGGAGCACTTCAAGAATCTCAACATTGGCATGGAGAACAAGATAATGCAGTTGCAGCATAAGTTAAATGAGCAGGTGAGTGTTGTTTTAGTTTTGTATGTGGTGAGTTGTTTACAATTCTGTTGGAGAATCATTGGGTCATTGGGAGTTGTCATATCACATGCACAGCATGTGTTTGTGTCTTCCCCCTGCAGCACAAAGAAAACAGAGAGCTCACTGAGAGGCTGAATGTTGTGGAGAAGACCCAGACTAACGAGAAAGAGAGACAGACCGCAGAGATAGAAAACCTACGCCGATCAGAGCAGGAGGCCCGAGCCGAAGCAGACAGACTTCCGTCGCTCCTGGAGAAGCTCTCCTTCCTTCAAGAAGAGTTGGAGAACACCCGCAGAGAGAAAGAAGACCTGGAAGAGCAGACAAAGGTCTACAAGGAGCAGACACAACAGGTAGGCCTGTTTCTTCGTCATTGTAATTTGCACAACTCTGGGTTGTGCTGGGTTAGTGACATAGGATCTGTGAAAAAAAAATTTGGTGGACTTACAGCAGAGCAGGATTGTCTGTTCTTTGCCATTCTCTGAAATTCAGTGGTCCTTAATGTGAAGTGCATGTATTGTACCTTTTATTATTTTTATTTATATGTATTATTGCTTTTATTCTTTTAATTTGTGTTATATAGAACATTGTGTTGGTGGCATACCCAAAATATTCCAAACAGTGTGGAGCATAGAGGTTCCTGTAAAGACCTCTAGTAGTATCTAATGTTAATGATCAGTATATATTTGACCGTCTTCAAGTCCTAAACATCTATCATGAATCGGCATAATTACCCATGATTATGCTCCCTCTCACAATCAGGTGGTAGATGAGCTGAATATGAAGAACAACATGATGAAAAACAACATAGATGAACTAAATAAACAACTTCTTGAACAAGCTGAACAGCTGACAGGTACTACCTACAGTATATAGAAGCAATACCTGCAGTATATGGGAAATACATAACTGAATGAATGTTTCTTTTAAAGCGGTTAATACCAACGTTGAGAACACCAAACAGCTGGAGAAGGACTTGGCTGAGGAGCGTTCTCGTTACCAAGGTCTGCTGAGTGAACACCTTCATCTGGAGGAGCAACACAGAGACCTGAAAGAGCAAAGGAGCACTGTGAGGAGCTTTATTCTGCCTTCAATATGTGTTCGAATTTATTGTTTTAAACACTAAAAAAAGGATATAGAAGTGCATCTGTCGCAGATTTCTGATAGATTCAGATGATTGATTCCATCTCTCAATAGGTTTTCATTTTGTTTTCATAAACAGAGTTCAAACAAACCTGGTCACAGGAGGACAGACTCCAACTACAGCAGCAACTCCTCTGAGTTCAGTCAGAGCTTAGGCTCCACTGAAGATGAACACAGCTCTATACAGACAGAGGTAAAGTTTCTGAAGGCTTGAAGGGGAAAAATCTGCACTGTTGTGTTTTCACTGGAACAGCACACGTTTTCACACATTTTGTTCATGCTAACAATAAAAGAATGAATTTAGTCCTTCCTTGGCTCGGCTGTGGGAGTAGTGTTTTCTGTCCTTGTCTGTGTTGTAATCCCATTAGTGCAGCATTCTGGGTAGTTTTTGTAGAGATTCACCAACCAGTGCCTGCTGTGTTTTGTTAGGATGAGACCCAGACGACAGCAGTGGACCTGCCAATCCTTCTGAAGCTCCAGAGGAGAGTGAAGGAACTGGAGCAGGAGAAACAGTCACTGTGGCAGAAGCTGGATAAAAGAGAGGAGGCACAAGTAGAAAAAGCAAAAGTAGGAAATGAAAAATTTGATATTTCTTTTTTTTTAGTTGTATGCTGGATGTTTACTCATGAATACATTTTTTTCTGAGAAAGGAGGAGGAGGAGCAGAAAACTGTTGGCAGAGCAGAACTGGACTTGGAAAAAATAAAGGTATAACTGAAAATGACACGATTTTCTTTACTCAAAGTACTGATGGATAAACAAAGACAAAAGGTGTTTATTGGTGTTTGATTTCTCTAAATGTCTTAATGCAGCGACAAGAACTGGAATCTGAGAATAAGAAACTGAAGCAGGACCTAAGTGAGCTGCGAAAGTCTCTGACCAGTGAGAATAGTGATGTAGCGCCGCCTCCTCCTGGCTCTCTGCCTTACAACATACTGCTGGAACAACTGGATTCTTCCAATGAGGAGCTGGAGATGCGTAAAGAGGAAGTGCTCCTCCTCCGATCACATATGGTCCGCCAAGAGGCTCTAAAACATAGGGTGAGACTTTGTTACTGTACTCCTATGTATATATAATTCAAACATATTAACAGAACATTAAACATACACGTTTTAACCTTCAGGACTCTATACTGGGAGAAAGTGTGAAATTAGACCTCACTGAAATGCCCTCGTTTCAAGATATAGAGAGGTAGGAGCCCTTTTTTGGAATTATTTACATATTGATTCATTTTATGCTGCTTATATGGATGCCTTTCTGATTGATTTATTTGCTAATAACACTGTAAATTGTTGTGGTTGTATTGTACTGCTTCAAAGTAGTAGTAGTATTGATTGGTATTTGCCTTACAGATCCACTGACATCCACACACTGAATGAAGATGGGGAGCTGTGGCTTGCTTATGAAGGCTTGAAAGAGACCAACAGGTAAAGAAGCAACATCCTGTATTCATTTAAAGACATTGATGCTTGTATGTATGTAGCTGAAGGCTATCTGTGCATCATCCAGGCTCCTCGAGTGCCAGATGCAGGAGCAGGAATGTATTCACAATGAGAGGTACAAGAAGCTGCTTGAGGAGCTGAACAAGCTGAAAGGTGAAAAAGAGCAGCAGCAGAAGCTGTTGGCTCAGAGCCTCGTCTTGCCTGAAAACGCCCGCATCGAGGCGTGTCTGAAGCATGAGATCACACGACTCACCAACGAGAACCTGGTGGGTCTGCTGACTTATTTGTGTAGACCTTTAACTACTACACAGATATTTTTCACAGTGCAGTTCTGCTGCTGTATCTTTGTAGTGTTAAGTCATCCGGATTTCAAATTTTTAGCCTTCTGTCATGATTATTTGTGCAGACATTAAGCCAGTTTGCTTTCATCATTTTAGGAACACATGGAGCATCGGGAAAAACAAGAGAAAAACATGAGAAAGCTAAAAAAACAACTTAAAGTTTACATGGAAAAAGTGGAAGAGTTTGAAGGTAATCACAAGAGATTAACTGCACACAGATGTTTAGATCCTGCCATTGCTCATATGGTGTCATTTCTGCATTTAGCTAGTGCTCAGAGAAAGAGAAGTACCTCTGTAACGAACGCTCCGGTCAAAGTGGTGAATATCACCCGCAAGGAAAAAGAGTACCAGGGCATGTTGAAGTTCATGGAGGGAGATGAGAACCGTTTGCTGAAGAATCTTGTAATAGGTGAATATTGCTCAAGTAATGTTTTTTTTTTAACAATTACACAAAAAAAGATACATTATTCAAGTATTTTGCTGTGTAATGTTTTCAGACCTGAAGCCTCGTGGTGTAGCAGTCAGCTTCACCCCAGGCCTTCCAGCCTACATCATCTTCATGTGCCTACGTTATGCAGACAGTGTGAATGACGACCAGAGAGTCAGCTCTCTGCTCAATTCCACCATCAGCAGCATCAAAGGGGTCATAAAGGTGCAGTATACGGCTTTGATCTATATAAAAGGACTGAAGCACTCACTCTGAATGGATTTTCACTCTGTTTCCACAGAGGAGAGGAGAGGATTTTGAAGTGGTATCTTTCTGGTTGGCCAATACCTGCCGGTTAATGCACTGCCTTAAGCAGTACAGCGGAGATGAGGTGAGTCTGAGAGGATATCGTGTTTCATTTACAGCCGTATGTGTCCCTTGATTAACAATCATGTGTGCTGTACTGTAGGTCAGTGTGAAGCACAACACTGCTAAGCAGAACGAGCACTGCTTGACCAATTTTGAGCTGTCAGAGTACCAGCAGGTCTTGGGTGATCTGGCCATCCAAATTTACCGTCAACTCATCAAATGCATGGACCAAGTCCTGCAGTCCCTCATAGGTGAGGAGCCTTTATTTTATTTTTACTATGCAGAATGACTAGTGTTATCGACGTTGTGTCATGTTTTCTGACGTTGTAAATGGGTCTGAATTATTCCTTAATTTGTGTAGTGCCAAGCATGTTGGAGCATGAGACGATGCAGGGTGTTTTAGGTTCAAAACCGACAGGCCTGAGGAAGAAAAGTGCCAGTTTCCCAGAGGATGACGCCACCACAGTGGATGTCCTCCTGCAGCGCCTTGGCCTCTTCCATGCAACCATGAGTCAGCATGGGATGGACCCAGACCTCATTAAACAGATGGTCAGGCAGCAGTTTTACATCGTCTGTGCAGTCACACTCAACCACCTGCTGCTGCGGAAGGACATGTGCTCCTGGAGTAAAGGCCTGCAGATCAGGTAACGGCAAGAAACACATGATGGCAACGCTGATATTTGTCTCATTTGAAGCTTTTGTCAGCACTCCATTAAATGCATTTATAGTTGACAGTTAAATCAGTCCTGTTGCTCCTCAGGTACAATGTGTGGCAGTTGGAGGAGTGGCTGGCAGAGAGAGGACTGTCAGACTGTGGTGTAAAGGAGACTCTGGAGCCGCTCATTCAGTCCGCACAGCTTCTACAGATCAAGAAAAAGACAGAAGCAGATGCACAAGCTATCTGCAACTTGTGCACTGCCCTCACCACAGCACAGGTCATCATTAGTAAAAAGTCAGCTTTCTGTATCTGTGGACTTCTAGTAACACTCTGATTATTATCGTTTTTTTTTTCTTTGCAGATTGTTAAAATACTGACCTTGTACACTCCAGCGATTGAGTTTGAAGAACGGGTGTCAACAGATTTTATCACATTTATTAAAGTGAGTCAAGTTCAGCGAGTGCTCTGTTTAGTGATATTGTGTGACACCTTTTCTGTATCTCTCTTTTGTTCTAGAACCTTTTGAAAGAACGATTTGAGCCACCCACTTTAATGATGGACACCAAGAAAATCTTCTCCATCACGCTGCCCTTCACACCCTCATCTGTGGCTCTGGAGAGCATTCAGATCCCGGCCAGCCTCAATCTGGGATTCCTTACCCGCATGTAGATCAGTGACCTCCGACTCCTGTTTCATATTCACTGAAATCTGTTAAGCAGAAGTAAAAACACCAAAGACTGTTGTTCACTGGAATTTATTCTTCCTGCACAGCCAAAGAACAAGAGGACATCTTTTACACACTGAGTCATTTTTGTATTGTGGGATATTTTTAAAACAAGGAATGGAAAAGCTACATTTCTGATTATTTAGATATAAATATAAATAAATATATAAAATGAGGACTAGGAATGTCTCAAAAATAATAGGGTTTAAATGTTAAAAATGCCTTAGCCGGCAAGTCAGGCACACTGTTTTATCTCTACCTATTTATACAGCGATTAATCCACTTATGGTATTTATATCAGGACAAGGTGAAGGAACAGAAAATTATTCAAAGTATAAACTATGTATTTACTCTCAGTCATATTAAAAGCTGACTTTTCAATCAGATGGTTTTACTTAAACATGCGGGATTACTGCACACTGCACCTTCTTAGTGCTGAGCTCAGCAGGTGGAGCATTGTTCTGTGGGCACTGTTTGTCTTATAATGCAGAAAAGATCATCCATGGAACAATGGAAACTAAAATTAAGTCTTATTTTGAAATGTGTGTGTGTGCTGGACTGATTGACATATAAAAGAGTTCAGAAAATTCATAAATGATTAACTGACTGCCTTTAAACTCCTCATGCCCACGGGGCAGGTTGTGTTTGTGTTTCTTATAAAAGTCTTTATGCTGATCTTTCACCAAAACCTTGCAGAGTGATGCTATTATTAAAGGTCATTTTTTTTCATCTTTTGGTCATTTTTGTGTGTAGCTTTTTAAGTATGAATCAGAGGCTTTAACATATGTTCAAGTAGCAGAAAGTCCATATCCGGTTTCTTTTGTTGTGAGAATCCTTGATCAAACGAGCACACCCACTCTGTCAAGCCGCTGTCACAAGACGGGAGGGGCGGAGTCACCCAGTCAAAGTCCGCAGCAGGTGAGCGGCAAGCTACACACAAGGAGACAACTCACATAATAGGACTTGACTGCTGGGAGTTTCAGAATAAAAGCATAACTTTTGATCGTGGCTTATGGCATTACTGTAGATGTGAATAAGTCTTCACGGCACAGTATTTAGGATGAATGTGTTAAGAGTTTATCTACAAGTCAACTTATAGTAAAATAAAAAACAGAAAATGAATCTCATACAGCCAGTACAGGGGTGTTATTTTGAAGTTTGTGGCCGGAAGCAGAATGTAACTGTGTTAAACTTCATTGTTGCTTGTGACATAGTTGTGAGGGAGGAAATTCGTTGGCAACCTGGAAAGTTTGGTGAAACAGCAGGTGCTAAACAAATGTAGCCCAGAGACAGCGATAATGTGTTATCATGGCTCTGCTGGAACTGTACACTGAGGTAAGAAAACTCTGTGTTTAAGTCGTGAAGTGAATGATGTTCGGATTGGTTCATACAGTTTGGAGCACTGCAGGCTTAGAAAGACATATGGGAACTTTGCTGGTGTGCAGGGACGAGACTGTAAAGACTTAAATACTAGCATCATGTAATTGTCAGTAGCCTGTATTAGAGCCACTGGATTACACCACAATTTACATAATCTATGAAATATATTTTCTATATTAAAATGCAGATAGTCCAGGACTTTGAATCAATGAATCCCTATTATGTTCAACCCCTTCCCAAACAAACAACTGTAGTTTGTGACTATTTGTGGAACAATTCCTCCAATAATGTTTCATACATCATACTTTTTGCATGTATGGACTGTTTCTGTGTGTAATGTCTGTGACTGCCTCAAGGGGGAGACAAACAGTTTGCATTCAGCTTTAATAAAAGAAAATGTACAGAAGGTTGGCTTAGCAGTGTTACATCACAACCACAGTACATTTATAATAATATAATTCATATTTACATTTTTATTCCTCAGTTCAACAGAGTGTGGATACCAGATGCAGAACATGTGTGGAAGTCAGCTGAGATTACGAGGGACTTCAATGCTGGAGATAAAACTCTTGAAGTACTTCTTGAAGATGGCACTGTGAGTAAAACGTGACCTATAAAACCTTTATGGATTTATAGTGTTGTGATTCTTCTCTGTTGTCTGTCTTTGGACAGGAGTACAGTTACTCCGTTGACCCGTCTAAACCACAACTCCCACCTCTCCGAAACCCGGATATCTTGGTGGGGGAGAACGACCTCACCGCTCTCAGCTACCTGCATGAACCTGCAGTCCTGCACAATCTCAAAGTGCGATTCGTGGAGTCCAGAATCATCTATACATACTGTGGTAAGCTTGAAAGCATCCTTTACCCGTCAGCAGGGTGGGGTTTTTGTTGGCTCAGACTGTGCTGCGTCCTCATTTTCAGGTATCATTCTTGTGGCTGTAAATCCATATAAACAGCTTCATATCTATGGAGATGCAATCATTCATGCCTACTCTGGTCAGAACATGGGTGACATGGACCCTCATATATTTGCAGTGGCAGAAGAAGCGTACAAACAAATGGCCCGGTAATAAAACCTCACATCGCCACATAGAAATGAAATGTCGATACAGTGGTGTGGTGTTAGGATTTCTCTTTTATTGGTCCTCAGAAACCACAAGAATCAATCCATCATCGTCAGCGGTGAATCAGGAGCGGGTAAAACTGTGTCAGCTCGCTACACCATGAGGTACTTCGCTGTTGTCAGCAAATCTGGGAGTAAGACTCGAGTTGAAGACAAAGTCCTGGCATCCAATCCAGTGACAGAGGTTCATTACATCTAACAAAAATATTAATGATTCAGTATTGTTATATTTATGCACATTAAAGACTTGTTTGTTTTTAGGCAATAGGCAATGCAAAGACCACCAGGAATGACAACAGCAGCCGGTTTGGGAAATACACTGAGATCAGCTTTGACAAGAGGTACCGGATCATCGGAGCAAACATGAGGACCTACCTGTTAGAGAAATCCAGAGTCGTGTTTCAGGTAGTGTGTATGGATGAAGACTTTAGTCCATCGTTTACCCCACAGGTGATTTATAATAGCATTTTTTTTCTCTTCAGGCAGAATATGAGAGAAACTATCACATATTCTACCAGTTGTGTTCGTGTGCACACTTACCAGAGTTCAAAGAGCTCAGACTGTGTGAGTGTTTCTACCTCTGATGGTTTATTCTTAAGGCCTGACACAAAGCTGTCACTGTTTTGTATTAAATCATATTTATTGTTTATACGCTTCCTTGTGAGTGTGCACACTGTTATGTTTTATCCGCAGTGAGTGCAGATAAGTTCAGGTACACCTGCATGGGTGGGGACATAACAATCGAGGGAGTAGATGACGAGAAGGACATGGAGGAGACTCGACGGACTTTCTCACTGTTGGGTAAAAGACGCTTCATCTGTTGTACTCCACTGCTTTTAATGTTATTTTTAGTCTCTGTTCTCTGCTTGTGCAGGATTGAAGGAGGACTTTCAGTCTGATGTGTTTAAGGTTCTGGCAGCTGTTCTGCATTTGGGAAATGTGGAGATCAGAAACTCAGGAGAAGACAAATCATCAGTTCCTGTGAGTAACAGACAGAGCTGTGTGTTAAACTACAGCCTGACACAGATTTAAACAGTTAAATATCTTCATTTCTATGTGTTCCAGTCCAGTGATCCGCACCTGGCAGCCTTCTGTGAGTTGCTGGGTGTGAGTGCAGGTGGGCTTGTGCGCTGGCTGTGCCACCGCAGGATCGTTTTGGTGGCTGAAACGGTTGTGAAGCCGTTGCCCAGACAACGAGCTGTAAATGCCAGAGATGCACTAGCAAAGCAGATCTATGCACATCTGTTTGACTGCATTATTAACAGGATAAACACAGCACTGCAGGTTCCAGGGAAACAGCATGCCTTCATAGGGGTTCTGGACATTTATGGGTAACACAAACACTTTTTGTTCTTCACTTGCTATTGTCTTTTGCTGTTTTTTTTTATATGATGTGTGATTTGTTGTCCTCAGGTTTGAAACGTTTGACATCAACAGTTTCGAACAGTTTTGTATTAACTATGCAAATGAAAAGCTTCAGCAGCAGTTTAACTTGGTACGCAACACAATGACACTGAGACACACACAGACACCGTGTGTGGACTCAGTGGATTGTATCTCTTTCTTTCAGCATGTGTTCAAGCTGGAGCAAGAGGAGTACATGAAGGAGGACATCCCATGGACACTGATTGATTTCTATGACAACCAGCCTGTCATTGATCTGATTGAAGCAAAGATGGGGATCCTCGACTTACTCGATGAAGAATGTTTAGTACGTCCGTACAGATGTCATTTGAATGTTTTTTTTTCTGTGCACTCTTTACTTTGTTTTTTTTTTTAACCACACAGTTCCCTCAAGGTAGTGACCTGAGCTGGCTGCAAAAGCTCTACAACTACCTGGCTGCCAGTCCTCTCTTTGAAAAGCCCCGCTTATCAAATGTGGCGTTTGTGATTCAGCACTTTGCGGACAAGGTGGAGTCTTGTTACACATAATTTCACACAAAGATTTATTTAATATAAAGTATGATTTTGTGTTTTGTATCTTCAACAGGTTGAATATCAGTGCAGTGGGTTTCTTGAGAAGAACCGTGACGCTCTTTATGAAGAACTGGTGGACACAATGAGAGCCAGTCAGGTAGTCATTAGAACTGAAAGCTGACTTCTGCTGCCTTGTTTATCCTCATTTTAACACATTACTTGTGTTTGCAACCTTTATCAGTTCCCTTTTCTGGCCAACTTTTTCCAAGAGGAGGAGCAAAATGTTGGGACCAGTATGGGTGTCAAAGTGAGGCCTGCCAGGCCTTTAGTGAAACCAGCCAATAAACAGCTGAGAACGTCTGTGGGAGATAAGGTGAGGCTGTTTACTCTCTGCCAGCTTCACACTCTTGTACATAACATCCTAACATGTGTAGACTGGGTTTGTATGTTTGTCCTTGTGTGGCTGAGTGCAGTTTCGTAGCTCCCTTTCTTTGCTGATGGAAACACTAAACGCCACCACCCCTCACTATGTGCGCTGCATAAAACCTAACGATGAGAAGCTTCCATTTGAGTGAGTGCTGATGAATTTTTGATTGAAATAATTTGCTTTTTGTTCACCACTCACTCACATTTGTGTTTTTAATTTGAAGATATGACTCCAGGCGTGTCGTGCAGCAGCTGCGAGCCTGTGGAGTCCTTGAAACTATTCGTATCAGTGCACAGAGCTATCCATCCAGGTGAGTACTCATATCTAATCACTGTCCTCACAGTGTTCTGCAGATGTTCATACTGTATTGACCGTCATGCTGTTTGTTTGCAGGTGGACATACATCGAGTTTTATAGCCGATACAGTATCCTAATGTCTCACCAGGAGGCAGATGTCAGCGACAAGAAGCAAACCTGTAAGAACGTGCTGCAGAGGCTGATTCAGGTGAGTGTCTCGTGTTTCCTCCTGTCAGAAGCATTATTGTGCACTTCATGTTTGTGTGATCTCCAGGACTCCAACCAGTACAAGTTTGGTCGGACAAAGATCTTCTTCCGAGCTGGTCAGGTAGCTTATCTGGAGAAGCTCCGTCTGGACCGACTCAGAGGAGCCTGTGTGACCATCCAGAAACGTGTCCGCGGATGGAGCCAGAGTAGGAAGTACAGGACCATGAGGGAGGCGGCCATAATCCTCCAACAGTACATACGCGGCAAGAGGACAATCCGGTTGGAGTTACTCACACACACAGCCTGCTTTCTGTGTTCTAACAGTTACAAAAATGGTTAAAAATGGTTGTTTTGATGCAGAAAAACAGTGAGTGCTGCGATGCTGAAACAGGGCTGGGCTGCAGTGGTGATCCAGAAACACTGGAGAGGCTACCGCACCAGGCAGATCTACCAGTTAGTGCGTGTGGCCTCCATCACCATCCAGGCCTTCACACGAGGCTGGTTAGCCCGTAAACGGTACAAGAAGGTCTGTAACTTCATTTATCATACAAGATCTAAATGTAGTCATGTATCATGTAGATCCTGTAATATTCCTCACAGATGATGGAAGAGCACAAAGCACTGGTTCTGCAGAAGTATGCCAGAGCTTGGCTGGCACGACGGCGCTTTCAAACCATGCGTCGCCTGGTGCTCAATGTACAGCTCTCCTACAGGGTGCAGCA
The DNA here is from genome assembly GCA_036025115.1 of Ambassis agassizii. Classification (NCBI taxonomy): domain Eukaryota; kingdom Metazoa; phylum Chordata; class Actinopteri; family Ambassidae; genus Ambassis; species Ambassis agassizii. The sequence goes on from JAVQJX010160460.1 coordinate 17,222, forward strand.
GCTGAGGAAAAAAGTGGACGAGCAGGTGACTGAGCTGATTTCTAGGAGAGTGTTTCTAGGTGTGATTTTTTTTTTTTAGTGTGAACCACATTAACTGAATCCTCGTGTCTCTGACAGAACAAAGAGAACCTCGGTCTGATGGAAAGATTGACGAGCTTGGCTAACTCACATTCTCAAACTGTGGACAGAATTCACAGTTTGGAGGCACAGCTGGAAAAATCCACCAACCAGAAGGCGTCTTTGGAGGCGAGAGAGAGGAAAGCAAAAGAAGATGCTGGTCTGGTTAGTCTCTGTGCAGTTTTTTTGTTTGTCATTAAACCTCTTTGAGTTCCATTAAAACAAATTCTATTCTCATTACAGACAATTACACAGCTGAAAGCAGAGATGGATGCTCTGAATACTGAAAAACAGAACTTGGAGCAAAAGTTTGAAGCTTCCTCCAGAGAGGCTAAAGGTAACGAGAGAGTCAGGATTCTTAAAATGCATTCACTGTTTATAAATGTGTGCCTTATTTTTTTATAATCCTACAGAAAACTTTGATCGAGTCAAAAGAGGTCTTGCAGAAGAGAAAGAAACTGAAGCAAGGCTTAGAAAGTAAGTTTAAAAATGCCTGAATTGTCATCATAAGCAAATGTTTGGAGTTAATGAGCTGTCTCTTGGCAGGATTGCCGAAAACAACATTGAGATCCAGAGACAGGATTATGAGACCAGGGTGGAAACTCTGAAAGAGGAGATCAAGAGACTGAAAGAGGAGAGAGTCAGTCTGCAGAGGAAGATGGAGGAGGGAGCGCAGGTGAACTCGGACCTGCAGGAACAGGTCATCCAGCTCACCAAGCACGTCAAAGTCATCCCTGAGCTGCGCAAAGACCTGAACAACCTGCAAAATCAGAAGAATAACCTGGACCGAAAGATGAAACAGCAGTCAGAACAGGCGAAAGGTGCAGAGTCTTAATGTCTGTAATGAAAATGATCTTCTGTAACATAAGTTACTGATGGTCCCTGTATTTATTTATTTTTTTGCAGCTAAAATGAACGGCATTCTGAGGCAACTTCTTGGTGGTATTGTTGAAGATGAACTTCTTCTGGGGTAATTTGCAACCTTTCCCTACTACATCCCACTTTTTATGTGTTTGTACATTCAGTGTTGTCAATTAAATTGTGATTTCATGACTTGCTGTTTGCCTGGTTCAGTAACATTCAAAGTATTGCTAATAACAGCCTTTTCATCCCCCTGATTGCTCATCCAGAGGTAGTTCTGACTCCTCCTGTGAAAATTAAACCCAAACTAATTATTAATAGAAAACCCTGGCCAGGCTAGGTGACTCTTGTGGGCTTGTCATCCCTTGAATCTCACAGGAAACTAGTCAAGCCAGGAGATGTTTGTGCAGAGACATCACTCAGTTTTTCCATAGTCACCACTGGCTACATCCTTTTGCCAGGCTAATGAAGCTGCAGCATCTCTGCCTGTTGCTGCTGCAACTTGTTTTTCTGGGAACCAGTGACATCACCTCTTCTTAGAAGAAAAACCTAAAGATGTCATGATGGTTATCTCACATTGTTTTTCTGAAGGCTGACAACTGATGACTCTGAGAAGATTGTTGAAGCTGAAGATTTTCTGGCTGCTTTTGAAGACCTGCAGAAAGCCACCAGGTGTATATATATATATATATATATTTTACCACCAAACAGTGCAATCATTGAGTATAAGCTGTGTTACACTGAAGCCGTTGAAACTTTCTTGTTGGCAGGATTGTGGAAAACCATCACAGAGAGCAGAGAGAAGGCTACGAGACTCAAATGGAGGGCCTGAAACTGAAAGTGGACCACCTTCAAAATGAGAACAGCAAACTGCAGAACCTGTTCCAGGAGAAAAGCAATGTCAACGAAAACATACGCCAAGAAGTGTCCCGGCTCAGCAGCGAGAACTCGGTGCGTCTTTTTATTTTGTCCTTCACTTGAGGTGGGAACGCCTCTGTGATCTGTGCTGTATTGTGATCCACAGGTTATACCAGAGCTCAAACTGCAGGTTTCAGAGCTGCAGAGACAAAAGCAGGAGTTGGAGGGCCAAGTAGAGCAGCAGGGCAGAGAGCTAACAGGTACATCTGGGTATTTTTCCTTTATAAAACTTAAATTAGTGTTTCATTTCCGACTGATCTTTTTTTTTGTTTTTCTATTCACACAAGAAAAACTCAAGGAGAGCACTGACATTCTCCACAGCAAGCTGACAGAGGAGAGCTCACAGCGGAGGTAAATCACTCCTCTGTTATACAGTCTGTGTCTTGTTTGAAGGTCATGTCTGATTTCATTTCTGATATGTTATACTCTTCAGACGCTTTGAGGAGAAAGCTGAAGAGCTGGAGGAGGCGAAGAGGGATCTTGAAGGCAGAATAGAGGAGCTGGAGGAGGAGAACGAACACTTGAAGAGGCAGCAGATGATGGATAATGAGATCAAAATGAATCTGAGACAGGAGACTTCGCAATTAACTGCAGAGAACATGGTGGGTGTGTGTGCGGTGTGAAGGGGGGGGGGGGTTACAGAATGGGAGAAAGAAAATAACGCATTCCTTCTTTTTCCAGGACTTTGAGGAGCTGCTTGACCAGAGAGACAGATTAATAAAGAAACTCCAGAATCAGATAAAGAGCCTTGAAACAGCACACAAAGGTAGCATCACAGCTTTGTACAGTAATCAATACAAAACATATCATTTCAACATATTCACTAAGGCTTCTCTCACAGCAAAGCAAACGTCCGCCATTCCTAAAGACTACCTCGGCATGTTGGAGTACAAGAGAGAGGATGAAGCCCGGCTCATCCAAAACATCATAATAGGTGCTCTGCCTCTGTCTTTAATTCTGTGTGCACACATATCATAATAACACAAATGTGTTATTTGTTATTTATTTGTTTTACACATGAAAATCACAACAATACAACATTTAAAAGATGAGATAAAAGTGCAGGAGAGAGGCAGAAAGCCAAAGAAAGGCTTGTTTTGAAGCCTCCACCAATGACAACAATAAAGGAAAAGAGAAAAATCAGAAAATAATAAAAAATAAACAAAATTACAAATATTAATGAGACATAACAATCGATTTTCTTAAATATTTCTTGAATGATATTTCTGATTTCTGGTTTACAACATAAGAAAACTGGTTCCACAATTTACAGCCTCTTTTATCTGATACAAAACTGAGCTCTTGATGTGTCTACAGACCTGAAGCCCAAAGGTGTGGCGGTCAACATGCTCCCCTCACTGCCTTCCTACATCCTGTTCATGTGCGTCCGCCATGCTGACTACCTGAATGACGAAGCCAAACTCAAGTCTCTAATGAATGGCATCATTAACGCAGTCAAAAAGGTCATCATGGTGAGGTTAACACTCCTCATGTCCTCAGTTAAACATCATCTGAACGAGGCTCATTCTGGTATCTGAGGCATGTTTCTGTTTCAGAGTCACCACAAAGATCTGGACCTGTTGTCATTCTGGCTCTCAAACACCTACCAGCTGCTCAACTGTCTCAAGCAGTACAGCGGAGAGGAAGTATGTAAACACACAAGTATTCTTACTAAATAAGAAGATTACTGGGTTATCAGTTACGTCCAAACCGCTGCAATACATATAGTTTGAGATTCAATAAATTACTTTGAAATTATAACAAAAACATATGATCACCAAAAATAATTCAATACAGTAGTCAAAGATAAAAATAGAACAGACACTGTGATAAGCTTTAAAAAAAAAGGTTTAAAATCAGAATATTTACCTTTTGGTTACATTGTGATCAGTCAGTTTTATTCACAGTTGCTGAAACATGTCGTTATTTTCTTGTTTTTCGTCACAGGAGTTCCTGAAACAAAGCACGCCTCGCCAGAAAAAGAACTGCCTCCAGAATTTTGATTTGTCTGAACACAGACAGATTCTCAGTGATCTGGCCATCCACATCTATCATCAGTTCATCACAGTCATGGAAAAGGCTCTCACTCCTGCTGTTGGTATGTCACAGCAGTCACCGTCATCGCATGCAGACTTTTTTTGTAACTTTGAAATCTTTGTCATCTCCATCAGTACCTGGCATGTTGGAACATGAGAGCTTACAGGGGATCTCCAGCATGAAGCCTACAGGCTTCAGGAAGCGCTCCAGCAGCTTCTACGAGGACTCGGACACCTACACCATCTCCTCCATCATCCAGCAGCTCACGCTCTTCCACTCCACCATGAGCCACCACGGCATGGACCAGTGCCTCGTCAAACAGGCCGTCAAACAGCTGTTCTTCATCATTGGTGCCACGGCGCTCAACAACATCATGCTCCGCAAAGACATGTGCTCCTGCAGGAAGGGGATGCAGATCAGGTCTGTGGCTGTTTTCGTCTGAATATAAGACAAGAAGACTTCGGTTTTACAGCTGCTCTCTTCTCTCAGATGTAACATCAGTTATCTGGAAGAGTGGCTGAAAGAGAAGGAACTTCAGAGCTCTAATGCTATTGACACTCTGAGGCCGCTGGCTCAGGCTGCCTGGCTGCTGCAAGTCAACAAGTCCACCGACGATGACGCCAAGGAGATCACTGAAAAATGCACTGAGCTCAACCCCGTTCAGGTACGTCACAAATAATGGACTCATAACATGCTGCATATGTTTGTCACTGTGAAACTCGCCTTTAAATTTGTAGATTGTGAAGATTCTGAATTCATACACGCCCATTGATGATTTCGAGAAAAGGGTGTCTTCATCATTTGTCCGCAAAGTTCAGGTGCGCTTCATCGTCTTCATGTTTTAAATATAAAAACTCTGTGTTTTTTTTTTTGTGTAACTATACTAAATCTGCTTGTCTGTTTCTTGTTGCAGGCGTTATTACTGGAACACGAGGGGTCCACGCAGCTGATGCTGGACACAGATTATCGTTTCCAGGTCATGTTTCCTTTCTGCTCATCCTCGCAGGCTCTGGAGCTGCTGCAGGTCCCGAGCAGCTTTCATCTGGACTTCGTCACAAGGATCTGACTGTATGATATTTAGATATGTAAACACTTTTAACAGATAATAGACGGCACATATTTAAAAATAAGTTTGAAATTCTCTCCATTCCACAAATTTCTATTATAATTACAAGTCAATAAATCAGATTTTTAGCAACTGCTCGGATTATTTACTTTTATATAAGAAGCCAACACACAAAAACAGGTAAGTGGTCATGTCATATAAGGGTATGTACTGTATATCCAAAATTGCATCACTGGGTATATAACAGGGAAGAGAGTGTCTGCGTTAGAGTGCCACTTCATTTAAGTGGAA